>JAYMFT010023609.1:0-31038 GCA_038088735.1 Panulirus argus
TTTTAGCGCAGGTGTATTACTGGTGGGTGTATTACATCAGGGATAACATTGGTATCAAACCCTTAATTTGACCTCTGGTTATGACACCCTAGTGAAAGAAAGCACTTTGACATGAACTATTTGTTTCCTTCTCAGTCTATCACCTATTGAAAGGGTGTTATCCTTTACCATACCTGCCAGAAATTCTATTTTCTTTATCAGCCTCTTCCATGAGACATCCCAGGTGCCTTTTGGCAGTCGTAAGAACAAATAGTCCACCCACCCATCTAAATCAGTACATACACTTTCATGTTAATATAGAAGATATGTTGTGGAGTATCTCCATCCTTTGAACCTAAGTTGCTTCATACTTGGTACTCTTTTCTTTGCCAAGTAATCATCCATTTATTTTCTGATTTTTTTTTTCAGTGTCCTAGAGACCATGTTTTTTAGAGGTATGGGCATGTAGTTCATTGCATTTTTCAAGTCTTCCTTCTTCAAGAGTAAATTGACTTTTGCTCTCTTCCACTCCAACTCATTTTCAGTTTTGCTTCTAATAACAGTTGATTTATTATTTACCACATGTTCATTTTACCGATAAAAGTACAGAAGACTTACAGAATTGTCAAAGGGTCTTGAGAGGCCCAGTTGGCTAAATAGATAGGTATCAGATATTACGCTGTTGATTCCTTACCTTAGTTAATTGCCTTTTCGTGTGGGAGCTTACTCATTTATTTAATGCAGTTTTGGATACTATGTTAACATTTTAGTTTTCTCATCATAAACAAGAAGGTGCTGTGCTAATACTTGCAGGGTTTATATAGATGTACTTTTAAGATCGAATTTGCTCACACTTTAAAACACATCATTCCAATGCTCGTCCATATCTCTGCTCATACACTGCATTCATATGATTAATGTATTTGTGCAGTCTGTCATGCTGTCCTTGTTCCACTGATTCTTTTAACATGTAAAGTGACTGGTCAGGTGTGTTTGTGTGTGTAAGTTTATGTGTAATCTTTTTTGCTCTCCCTCTCTCCTTCCACTCTCTTTCCTAAAATCAGTCTTTCTATTTTTTTCTCATTTTTTTATTTCTCTTTCAGTGCTAAGTGCATTTAACTAATGAAACTTATCCAAACTTGTTTATTTTAGTGATAAAAGTAAAATTGAAGGGTCATGTGGTCATTTATTCCACATGTTAGTTATGTTTACTGTGAGTGAAACGTGTTGATTAGTTCAACAGGGTTTTGTACTACATCTTACACTCAAGGTTGTCTGATTTAGTTGATTAGTTCAACAGGGTTTTGTACTACATCTTACACTCAAGGTTGTCTGATTTATTCCAGTTCTTAAGGTCAGCATTCACAGCCACGTCTTTTTGGAAAGCTTAGTGATGATCTTACACAATGCCTTCTTTGAACTACCAGTTCTTTCTTATTGCAACATAATAGAAAATGATACAAACAAGCTTGGTTTTGAGTGTAGGTTTATCATTGGTGGAGAGATGAAACTTTTTACAGAATTAGGCATTTTGAAAAATGAAAATTCATTTTTTTCTGTCAGTTTCATTCTTATGTATGTGGTTTCCATTAAGAACATAAAGATCTTCAACAAATTTTTTTTGTACATACCCTAATCTTATGTGGCAGGGGTGTGTGATGTCGCCATGGTTGTTTAATTTGTTTATGCATGGGGTGGTAAAGGAGGTAAATGCAAGAGTTTTGGAGACAGTGATGAGTATGCAGTCTGCTAGAGATGAGTGTGCAGTCTGCTGGGGATGAGAGGGCCTGGAAAGTGAGTCAGTTGTTATTTGCTGATGATACAGCACAGGTGGCTGATTCAAGTGAGAAACTACAAAAATTGGGGACTGGGTTTGGAAGAGTGTGTGAAAGGAGAAAGAGAAGAGTAGATGTGAATAAAAGCAAGGTTATTAGATTCAGCAGGGTTGAGGGACAAGTTAGTTGGGATGCAAGTTTGAATTAAGAAAGATTAAAGGAAGTAAAGTGTTTTTAATTATTTGGGAGTAGACAGCAAATGGAGCCATGGAAGTGGAAGTGAGTCATAGGGTTGTGAAGGGGGCGAAGGTTCTGGGAACGATGAAGAATGTGTGGAAAGAGAGAACGTTATCTTAGAGAACAAAAAAATGGGTATGTTTGAAGGCATAGTAGTTCCAACAATATTATATGATTGTAAGGCATGGGCTATACATAGGGTTGTGTGGAGGAGGATGGATGTCTTGGAAATGAAATGTATGAGGAAAATATGTGGTGTGAGGTGGTTTGATTGAGTAAGTAATGAAAGGGTAAGAGAGATGTGTGGTAATAAAAAAGAATTTGGTTGAGAGAACAGAAGAGGGTGTGTTGAAATAGTTTGGACATATGGAGAGAATGAGTAAGGAAAGTTAGACTGCAGGAGAATAGGATAGACATAGTGAGAGAATTGATATGGGCTAAGGATAATTTAGATGGTGTTTGAGGGATGATTTGGGATTGGATGCATTAGAAGCATTTTGTTTATACAGATGTTTTGAATGAAGACACTGGTCTCACATTACCTTTTTAAGTTTGGAAGTCTATTTTTCACTTTAACACACTGGGCATGTGTTGAGGTTGTGTATGAATGATATTCGGAGGCTGTACATGCCTGATCCATTCCAGAATTTATTAATGGAGTTATGATAATACAGATTTATCTTGGAGCAATCTAAGAGCCATTTATGATATTTTTGATAGCCAATGAATGTGTACTTTGCTGTGTAGATTTTATATCGGTATTGCTAATGCTTCTTTAGTCATTCAGCATTATGTCATAGATTCCCAACGTCCAGCATTATATTATAAATTCCCATAATTTCTTCCCACATGCTGCTGTAGATGATTGTAGTAAGGATGATGAACCTAAGCCTGACCAGCTTAGTAATGCTTCTGCCTCAGACATCTCAGCTGTTTCTAATGTTAGCAGTAATGACTCTGTTGCTACTCCAAATATTGAAGTTGCTAGTACTGAAAAAACTATCAGTGCCAAAAATAAAACCAGTAATTTAAACACAGCTTCTAGTGTGCAAGATCCTTGTTCAAAAGTTGAAAACTCTAGTATGACAGGTATTAGCTCTAGTCTTAAAGAGGAAACCTCTACTCCAAAATCAAGAACTCCCAGTCCAAAAGCTTCTCCCAAAAGATCACCCAGCAGAAAGGTGTCTGAAACAAAAGAAGGTAAATTTGGAACACTTAGTGTTTTCTGTTGGCAGATAATCTTTTCATATGTATTGTTATAGTATTCACAGCCACCTGACGAGATTGGCATTATTATCACGTGTCACGTATTACTGATGGGATGATTATATACTGAATATTATGAGTATTTTTTTTATTGCTGAATATATATTTTGTCACATGCATTAAGGTTTGCAGAACAGTTTAATTGCTGCTCATCCTTGCCTTGCCATGAGCCTAACCATATCCTCCATCCTTTTATTCATTTATTTTTGCTGAAAACATTCATCCATTATTTCATGCGGAAATTACCACTAATGCAGCCTTATCCTGTGTCTTTCATTTGAAGCTACAGTTGTATTACCACATGTGCTAGTTGTAAGTAGCGGTGTAGTTTTGTTCATAAATTGTGGAAGTTCACTTACTAGTCAAATTGCATATATTTGGTGTTTCAGGTTAGCTTGGTGCATGTCGGCTGCTTTTGAACGTTACTTTATTGTAGGTTAATTTTGTAGAATCACTGGCAAGATTACTGGAATTAATGGTAGTTGATAGTTACTGCACATGAATTTGTCAACGTAGTGTTTTCGTTTATATGTAGTGATCAACATGATACAAGCAAAAACAGGTCACAATCCTACATAACCATCTTGGATGAAAAATAAGATAATTGGTTTGAGAAGAAAGTATGCTGGAAAATCATTTCAAGCTCCCAGTGTGTGCATACCCGCTTCTTATAGGTTGGAAGACTATACAACGAGGGAAAGACAACAGATAGAAGAGAATTCCATAGCTTTGCAAAGGAAAGACAACATATAGAAGAGAATTCCATAGCTTTGCTCTGCAAGGAAAGGAGGAGCTGTTGCAATGGTCAGGCCTCATGTGCCTGGTCTGCAGCCACCAGACACATGCCACAGGCCCAGACTGAAAGAGTATGTGTAGAATAGAGAGAAGGAAGCTATATCATGATGGGTGGAAAGTGATGGTGGGAGAAAAGTGAATTTGAAGAGATTCAATGCATAGTCCTTTAAAGGGGTAAAGAGTTGAAGAACTTTTACCCGAAGCAAAGGAGCTCTGAATAGAAAAAGTATATTGCCATAAGTGTGCTTTTTACTCTTATTTTTGTGCAAGGTTCAGCATCTTTTGCGTAATAAGTTTTTGTAGCTAATTGATTGGTTTGCTGTTGCTTTCCTGGACTGATGTGAGCATGGTTAGCTGTTGTATGTTCACACATGATCATTACTTTGGCCCACTCCTGGATGTACTAATCTCCACTGTACATTGTGGGTGTCCACCTTGCTCTCTGGGTATTGGCCCAGTAAAGTTTTAGCTACTTAGCACTCAGTCCGTGCAAGATACAGTTTTGAAGACAGATCATTAAGTTAAACTCTTATGAAATAAAAGCTTTGTGTCATGTAGAAAAACAAATACCAGATAGAAAATGAATTGTGATATTCACAGTAAGTCATTGCTTATAACATGGGAATTAAAAGGAGAAGAAGCTCATCATTTTGTGTATTATAATTTTTTCCGTTGCGTGAAAGGAAAGGCCCGTGTTTGTATGGGCAAAGATAGGTGTGTTTGAGTGCGTACTAGTTTTGACAATGTTGTATGAATGTGAAGCATGGTCCTTGAATGCAAAAGAAAGGAAGAGGGTGAACATAATGGAAATAAGGTACTGGAAGAGGGTGAACATAATGGAAATAAGGTGCTGGAGGATATATGATCTGGGGTAGATTGGCTGTAAGAGCAATGTCATTTTTAAAGAGATGTGGGGATGAGTGTGAGTTTAGTCTGATTGAGTGGGTTTACTTGGGCCCACTGAAATGTTTCAGAAGTATGGAAAGGATGAATGGAGAAAGACTAACAAAGAGGATTTATGTGTCAGAAGTGGTGGGAGCAACAGGAAGGGTAATACTAAAGAGAAGAAGGATCGATAGAGTGAAGGAGGCTTTGGGGCATTGATTCCAGAACATTAAGGCGGGCAAAAGGCATGCACTAGATGGAACAAGTTGGAGTGATGTGGCATATGGAGTGATGTACTGTCACTGGGCTAAACCAGAGCATATGCTGCAATCAAGGTGAACCATAGAGTAGCCCTTGGGGCTTGGCTGTGAGATGGTAATCTTTGGCTTTGGTACATTTACGTGACAGTTAGATAGTGGATGTGTGTGAATGAGGCCATTGTTTGTTTTGCATGCTACCTTGCTAAGGCAGCATAGGCAATTAAATCTAAAAGAAATAATAATGATAATAGTAACAATTACAGTATTTTTTTTCATACTTGTTTGCTATTTCCTGTGTTGTGAGTTAGTGCCAGAAATGGATTAAGAATGGCCTTTTTAGCTTACATCCACTTTTTAACTCTCATGTTTAATGCATTGACAAATTACTACTTTTTTTGCTGAATACAGTACATTCCCCTTCTCTAAAATACTTGTGAAATGTGCAGTATGTGTTCTTTTTGCTAAAATTTTTTTGAAGGAGAGTAGTTACCTACTTACTAGTGTACTATATAGTATGAGAATATCTTCTTACATTTATTTCACTTCATAGGCATCTGATACCATCAATTTTACCATGCATTTTTTTTATGGTAGTTGTTATATTACATTACATACACTCAGGCAGTGCCACATTGTGATGGGTTAAGAGGCTTAAAAGGATTAGTCTTTGTATTATTTCTTAAACAGCAGCCAGCATTATGTGCTGTTTGTTATAGGACAGTTGCCAACATTGCATAATTTTTTTTTCAGTGGAATTGATTTTTGGAATTGTCATGTAGGGATTAAAAGAGTATGACATATTTCAAGGATTCATTTAGTACGTTAAGGTTATTTATAGTACTGCAAGTTTTGCCTTGCTTTTCTTGAGATGAATCCAGGCTTTTTGCTGTTTAATTCCCAGTGACTATATAAGCATAATTTGTTACTGTTAGCATTTATCAATTTAACGTATTCCCTGTGAAACTTAAAAAGAATGTCATTGCACCCTACATCACTATGAGGATAAGTTAAATGAACATGTTTGGATGATAGACTGGATTTTCATGTAGATGGATGATAGACTGGATTTTCATGTAGATAAAAGTAACATGAAAAGTTCATGTAACTGAGAGATATTATGTCACCATAACATACATTGGTATCTTGTTTGAATGATATATTCTATCTTTTCACTCATAGTTAAATGAATTTTTCGTGCTTGTTCATCATTGCCCACATTAGTAAGGTAACACCAAGAACAGATGAAGAACAGCCTTATTTCTTAACATTCATGCTATGGCTGTAATTTACAGTGTACTGAAATGAGAGCCAAGTCCCATAGACTTTTCCATGGTTTTCACTGACCACTTTACTTATTATTCTTTAGAAAAGTACAAAAAGTTGTTGCAGGTGAGACCCAGAACATTTAGATATGATTTTTTCTTTTTTCGAAATTATATAGGAGTGTTCTATTAGAGGTTCTTTTGTTTTGAATAATGTAGTAGTATTAGAAACTTACAGCAATTTATTATTTAGTATGTATATGAGGAACATGAAAGTTTTTATTTATTGCATTGCTTTTTTGCTCATGTTGTTCTTTTGCTTATATTTTTTTTTGTTTATGATTTTGTTATGAAGTAACTAACATAACATTTTTTTTCTTTCCCTGCTCTATTCTTCCTGAATTCCATTTCTGTATTCTTTTCTATTCATCTCTTTCAAACTCTTGATTTGTTGCATGTTCTGTTTCTTGGCTTGTGGCATGATTGTTGTTTTGCATGAAATTTTGTGATTACTTGCCTCATGTTTGTGTTTTTAACCTTATATTATAAACTGAAAATTAACGTGAGCTTACTCAATTTGGACGAAACCCACTGATCTCTTTTTAATGTTAAACTCTTTGAATCAACATTGAAAACTAATACTGTATGATGTACCAAGTAAATTCAATTCATGCATTTATTCTTGAATTGTTTATCCCTCTTTATACATAATATTGCTTACATACTCTTGTTTTATATCCTCTTTATTCCTCTTCTTTTATCTTATTTCAATGATTCACTTCTTTGGTATGTTTTTGGTCTCTTCTTTTTTTTCCTCTTTCTTTCTTACTTTCCCATCCTGCTATAACCATACTGAGCAGCTAAAGGGGGTGTGATTAAGAGCCTGGGTGATATGGGTGCTGTTGTGACAAACTTGGCTCTAGGAACGACAAGGATGGGGCCAAGGCTAGGTGGAGGATCAAGCCCTAAGAAGAAAGTGGGAGCAACAGAGAAAGAAGATACGCTTGTCATGGACACAAAACTGAAGATAATTGAGATTTTGGAGGTGAGTTCTTATTTTTTTGGGGGAAGTAAGGGGATTAATTTTCTCCTTACAGTTCTCTCTATTTGCACCAGTTTTTAAATCTTTTTATCTCAGTCCTGAATACTATATTAATGCCTATATGTCACCAGTATAGTTTTGCAGAATCTCCTTATTCAGTAAATTTTACATTCTGTGATTCTTACTCCTCTCATGGGTACATAGTCTTTTGCTGATATCTGCAGTACTGACTACATAAATTAAAAAATTGCATAACTTAGGACGCTGTGGTTTCTGGACAGGAAGGTCATGCATCCCTCAGTTTATTGATAATTGTGATAAAGTTGCAGAAGCACTAGAGAAGAAGCAAATTTCTGATGTGATTTTCACAGACTTTGCAAAAGCTTTTGATAAATGTGACTTTCATGTCACAGCTCACAAAGTGCCTGAGATGTGAATAATTTCAAAAACTGGAAGTTGGGTTTACTTCTTTTTAGCAACAGTTGGCAGCTTATTGTAAACCTGGCTATTTCCAGTGCTTCCATGGTAAAAATTCAGTTCTTCAAATATTGTATTCATGCAGGAGTCACGTAAAGCATTGTTATCTGCTGCTATCTGTAGGTGAATGTTTGTTTAGTGTGTCAGTGTTGTATATTGTTTTGAGCAGCAATGGAGGATGGTGAAATAAACTGTAATTATCATCCTAATCTATGTATTGTGTAATTGAAACATTTGTGATTTAGCAGAGTAGTAAGTCAGTCAGTGCAATGCAATACTTTAAAATGGTTTGGGATGTGGAAAGAATGCAAGATGGGGAGTTTACAAGGAAGAGTGGATGATGGTATGATTAAAGGGGTTGGTGTTAGAGGAAAATCACATGTGACATGGGGAAATAGAGTGGAATAGTACTGGAGGGAGAGAAATTGTGGAAGAATCCGTGGAATAGTTTATGTAAGGGAGGCGTGTAAGGACAGGGATAAGAGGAGACTTTTTTGCTGTGTCTGCTCCCTTGATAGGAATACTGGGAGGGAATGGGCATCAGAGCTACTAAGTTAGTTCTCCCTAAGGAATTAGACATGTGTGCCCTTTTCTAGCCTGTGTGATTGGGGTTGAACGGCAGTTATACATAACCTGATTTTTTCAAAAGGTGGATTCCTATGTTCACTTCATCCATCCCATTTAAGTAGGAAATATGATAGCAACAGAAATGTATTTAGCACCCAAACCTGCCAGTATTAAGTGCCTTGTAGCACATGACTTTTCAACGTACTCTGAGCTTAGATGTGGGAATATAAAAATTTGCCTATCCAACAAATGAAGGGTTAAGTCTGATGGCCAGAATTTCTTAGGAAGACTAGGTGTATGCATGCCTGTTTTATTATGGAAAATTCCATGTCATGAAGATAAATGAAAAAGAGGATTGAGATTGTATGGGGGAAAGAGAGACCATAAATAAATGAAAAACAGGGAAATTTTTATGGTATTTGTGAATGTAGTGAGTTATTTGCATGTTTGATAAAGCAAAAACCCATTTAAGATTGTGTACAGGTACCTTGGAATGAAGCAGATTATAGCCTTTAGATTTCATTGATTTAATGCACTTTTTTTCATCTCATGATGATTAACAGTGACATAAGCATTCATGTAACTGTAGATTATTATGAGAGTTATTTGATCCTTAACCATCCTGGTATATATTTTACACATCTGACCACAGTGATACTTATTTTCAGTTTATTCTAAATGTACGTCTGGACTATCGAATTAGCTGTCTCCTGTCAATCTTCAAGAAGGAGTCTGATGAAAACCCAAGTTCCCTCACTGGAGAGGGAATATCACAAGGATTAAAAAATAAAAATGTGGAAAACATTTGGGCTCAGGCTCAAAGCATATTTGATGAAACGTGAGTCAACTGGTTAAGACTAGTGAGTGGAAGATTATCATCATAGTGAATGTGATTTGTAAAACACTTATAATATTCCTTGATTCATAATGTATTTAAGCTATCTCCATGTTTACAGTGCTATGGCTCATGTAGAATCTCTCTCAGCAAGTTGGTCAGTGACTGCATTGAAACACTCTACATTGGCTCATTTCTCTCATGTGATTTCTCATACTATCTGTTGTTCTTCATGGTATGATCTGTTGAACTCCTACTCATTCCTGTCGTAGACCATACATCATGCACACTGCCAATCTCTGCTCTCTCAACCACACTCTTTTTATTACCACACTTCTCTCTTACCCATTCATTACTTACTTCATCAAACCACCTCATACCACATAATGTCCTCAAATATTTCATCTCCAACACATCCACCCTCCTCTGCACAGCCCTATATATAGCCCTTGCCTTGCATCCATGTAATATTGTTGGGACTCCTATTCCTTCAAACATACCCATTTTTGTCCTCCCAAATAACATTCTCTCTTTCCACATATTCTTCAGCGTTCCCAGAACCTTCACCCCCTCCCCACCCAGTGACTTGCTTCCAATCCCATGGTTCCGTTTGCTGCCATGTCCACTCCCAGATATGTAATAGACAAACTTCCCCAAATTTTTCTGTATACAAGCTAACACCCCAACTAACTTGTCCCTCTACCCTTGCTTTTATTCACATTCACACTCTACTTCCTCTTTTCATGCACTTTCTTCAGTCACCAACTTATGCAGTTTTTCATTGAATCTGCCACCAGTGCAGTTTCATTGGATCCCTAAAACCCCCAACAAGTATAACGCTGACAAAACACATGCTGAAATGACCCGATGAGCACCAAACAGTTGACGTCCCTTCCAGATCTTGAACTCCGACCCACCAGGAGTACACCTCTCAGAAACTGCCCTCCCCAGACAAATACACATCACACTTTCTCACTAATGCTTTGGACATCATTACTTTGGTAGTTTTTTATTAGGTTTCTGCAAAATGAGAAAAATATAATGACTTGTGAAACAAATTTGGATACCCAGATCTTTTACAGGAATGAGTTGGGTGTGATGGTGAATTAATGAACAGAATTTCCATGAGTTTCAGAAAATAATCCCAGTTCTTATCTGAATTCATCAACCCATCCAGTACACCACATGGTGGCATACTCCTGTGGTAACTTGTTGAGCAGATCACTTCCCCTGCTTGCCTGGCTCAAGCTACTCAAGCTGTACAGCATTATTTGCTGCCCACACTTTGCTGTGTTCTCATTTCTCGTTTTTGGCGTTTAGTACAGTACATATAAAATACTGTACAGTATAAGTTTATAGAGTCCAGTGTATAAATTCATGTACAGTAAAAGTAAATTACATTAGTGGATGAAGGGTGTTGTGTTTCATAGAAATAAGAACTAAGAAATTTGAAATTTATGAGTGCGATGATATTTGGCTCCAGGTCTGGTCTGGGCCTGGTCTGGTCCTCCTCACAGCGCAAGCCATCACTTCAGACTTCATCATGGTAAGTCATACAAGTCATATATTTTTTTCATGAATTGTATAAAGACGTTGTGAGGTTTGTGATAATCATGAATTTTTCATGATCTAAGTGGACGCCTCTGCTTCCATGGTTCCATTCAGTGTCAGTCTGTTTGTACTGGTAAGTCTAATAACCTTGCTTTTTTCAAATTTATTCTCAACTTTCTCCTTTCCCACAGTCCCCGGAACTCAGATACTGACTTCTGCAGTTTCTCACTTGAATTTGCCACCAGTGCTATCTGTGTCTTCACCATACAGCATACCTGCCCCTCTCTCCAAGACCTTTCTATTTAACTCCCTAACCACCCCATCCATAAACAAATTAAACAGCCATGGAGACACTACACAACTGTGCTGCTAACCCACCTGCACATGGAACCACTCATCCTCCTTTCTACTTACTCACACATACACCTTACACTCTTGATAAAAACTCCTTCCGCTTTCTCTCAACCCTTCTCTGTAAATACTCCCCATGCACATATCTTTCAATATTAGCTTTTTTCATGATCCTTCCACTCACTATCCTTTCTTACCAGCCCACCTCCCACCTTGTGTATGCCACACACTTCTCTCACACATTCCAGCACTGCTTCTCTGATTACCTCTCAGTCCTCACCAACTCCCTTATCTTTCTTTACTCTCACCTTCTGCCATCCTACACTCAGTCTCACTTGATATTTCTTCACACAGAGTCTCTGTTTTAAATTCATATACTTTAACTACCCTCTTCTCACTCATATTATTTCCTCATATCTATATCATTCCTCGTATCCAAAAACCTTTACATCTCACATTTGCATCCACTGGGTAATGATCAGACATCCCACCTGCTACCCCTCTTAGCACATTCACGTCCAAGAATATATCTTGTGTGCCAGTCAGTTAATATGTAATCCAGTATTATTTATGATTCAGTTATGTATATTCTGTTAATACTAATCTCAACACTGCTTTCATTTTCTGATGTCTCAATATGTGTCCTCCAAAAAACCTATATTGATGAATTTTGCACATAATAAACATCCAGAGCTTTGAAAATTCTTTAGAAATCCAGTTCTGTGTAAATAGGCTTATTTTATAGTTTGGAGTGTGCTAACTTCTCCCAGTATTATCTTGTCATAACATGATCTTGTCATAACATGCGTCAGCTTCAGTGGGACAACTTCTTTGCATTGCACATTGGTATCCATTGTGATCTCACATATGGTACAGCACCTCTCATGATTTATCTCAAAAAAATTATTGTCATGATGTTGTTGGTATAAGATTTGTTATATAATGTATAAAATATGATAGAACAATCAGTAATCAATGTAATAATCTAAGAGAAAACATTAGACCAAAAAGAGCTTTGCATATGTATACTTATCACAAACATTCATGTCCCATTGAAGAGATATCATCTATTTCTTATGAACTTATATCTATTTTTCATCTCCAGTTTTGGAATACTTGATATTTCTTTTCATTTACAGTGAGGAGAACTCTAGCTTGGACCTTGATGGTGAAGGTGGAAAGAAGTTCTTACGTGTGTTGCTGCACTTGACTATGCATGAGTATCCTCCTTTGGTGTCACGTTCTTTGCAGCTACTCTTCAGACACTTCTCACAGAGGCAGGAAGTGCTCCAAAACTTTAAACAGGTAATTTTTCATGATAACCTGAGATCAATTTGGCAAGGTACATAAAGAATCAATTCAAAGATAACACCTAAAAATATTGTGCGAGTATGTTTGTATGTTTAATTACCTGTTTGAAAGATATGGGGAGGAAGTTCTGTAGTAGTGGGGCTCCATCAGTTGAATTTTCTTTAATGTCATACAACTTTTTAAACTTTTGTACCCAGCATTCACAGTTTCATCACTTTATATGTCTGTCTGTGTATATAAGTTTTTTGTCCTTTTTTTTTTTTTTTTTTTTTTTTTTTTTTAAGATAAGGAAATTTATGCCTAATTCATCATCTTTGAGTTCATACAAATATTGTGAGTGCTATTGCTATAGGTCTTTGAAGATGAATCTGGAACAGTTATTTGTAATAATACAAGTCAGGGATAAGTTTTGTTTAGATTTGGTAAATAAACTATGTTTAATATAATCAGCAGATCTGACTGGAGTTCATAAATTTTTACAGGAACATTTTTTTTTCTTTCATACTTGTTCACTATATCCTGCTCAAGGAAGGTAGCATTAGGAAGAGATGACTGAGCACTTGATTCATATTTTTGATGCTCATACTTTTTAACAATAAAGATATATTTGAATAACTTTTTCAGTGTTGTCTTTGTATATTTAGGTTCAGCTTTTAGTTCAAGATGGGGATGTGGAGTCTTACAAGCAAATAAAAGAGGATTCAGATGATTTGCGCAATCTAGTGGAAAAGTCAGAATTATGGGTTTATAAGTCGAGAAGTACAGATGAAGATGGTGGTGGAACTAAAAAGAAGAAGAAGAAGAATAAAGATGATGATGAAGATGATGGTAGGTGATGATAGCTGTATTTTCATTAGGCTCTTGTCATTTAAGCATCATAACATGTATTTTATCATGAATTTTTTTATTTGAATTTTTCTTTTTATTGCCTCTAGACATATGAAGCAGTCAAGGTAAATAATGGAACAGTATCGGGGCTTGACTGTGGATGGAAGGCTTTGGTTTTAATACGTCATACAAAACAGCTGGTGGGTGAAGTGTGCGAACAGTGCCATTATTCAAGTGTTCCTGTTGCTACCTCTCTTAGGTGGCTCGCTGTTTCTCATGTTAGTGAGGCTGCACCTGGAACAGATGAAGTAACAACCTCATTCACTCGCATCTGTTCTCTTGCTGTTATATATAATGCTCTGAAACCAAAACCCGCTATCCTCAACCAAACCCCACAGACTTTTCCATGATTTTCCCTGACCACTATGCCGGTTTAGCCCACTGACAGCATGTCTCCTCCTGTATACTGCATTGCTCTAATTCACATTATCCCATCTGCGCCTCACACTTTTCTGCGTGTTCAGACCCTGAACACGTAAAGATTCTTTCACCCCATCCTTCCACCTCCTTGGTTTATTTCATTTCCTTGTCTCCTTTTATTCATGCATGTACACCCTCATAGTCAACTTGTCTTCACTCATCCTCTTCATATGTCTAAACCATTTCAGCTCACCCTTTTTAGCTCATTCATACATACTCCTCATACTACCACACCTCTCTCTTACCATGTCATTACTTATTCACTCATCCCACTTTACACCATATATTGTCTTCAAACATTCTTTTCAACACATCCACACCTCTTCTTCACATTTTCATTAAGAGCTCACACTTCACATCCATACAACACTATCAGTACTTCTAAAGCATCAGACGTACCCATTTTAGCCCTCACAGACAGTGACTACCCTTTTTTGCATACACACCTTGATGCACCCATGATCATAGTGATAGATGATTCATATGGAAGAGTAGGTTGTGTGCTGAAAAAGGACTGATAATTAGCAGTACCTGGTTAAAAACAGGGCATGCTCAAGAGAGGTTTTGGATGTACTGTAAGTGTGCTAATGGGGCAGCTAGTGGGATGTCTGATCACTTCTTGGTGGAGGCAAAATTGAAAGTGTGTAGAGGCTTTAGGAAGGGAGGAAATGATATGGGTGGTAAGAGAGTGATGGAAAGTGAGGTGCTTAGAAAAGAGGTTTGTGTGGAGAGATAGCACGAGAAATTGGGTGAAGAATGGCTGCAAAAGAGGTTAAATCAAACTAGGAGAGTGGATGAGGGATGAGAGAGAATTGAGGAAGCAGTGTTAATGACAATAGATAAATAAATAGACAGGTAAAAGTACTGCGATGATTGCTGTGTAAGAAATAGGACAGTCTAAATGTGAGCCAAAAGTGTTTTAAGCAGGTGAGGTAAACATCTGCATAGATGTAATATTCATCATTTGAAAAGCAGTTGTTGTCTCTCTCTCTTAGTATAGTTTATGTAGGAAGTCATTTTCCAGAATGTTGTAGGATGTCCCATACTAGACATGTTTATGCACTGTCCTTGTTAAATCTTTGCACACACTTATGCTACCTTATGCTCTTGCATTTAATCATCTATTATCCTTTTTTCTTGTTACCTTATTTATTCATTGATGTTTTGTAGTCATTCAATTCTTCCTGTGTTCTTTTGTTATGTTTATACAGGATACGAATCCCATCTGCTGTGGAAGTCTTTTTGATAATCTTCATGATAATTTTCTTTGATATGTTGATAATATTTCATAGATATTACTGTATTGTTAACTTAGTAACATCCTTCATATAAGTGCATTGGATTCCTAAGGTGATATTAAAATTGCAGCATTAAGTAAACCTAAGAAGCCTCCTGCGCCAAAACTTACAGCACAAGACAAACAAGAATCTGCCATTGACTTGGGTCTTGGCCCTCCACTCGAACCTGAGCAAGCAGATAACTACAAACGTATTCAACAGGTAAAGAGATGTTACTGGTCCTATTTTGTTGAATATTTTTTTATATACTTGCTTGCCTTTTCTTGCCTCGGTGAGGCAAACAGATAATTGAGCCTCTGATTGTATATTCTTACTTGGCTCCTGTTTCTGGCATTCCTTTTAAAATGAAGTAGAAAAGATTTTGAGTGGCAGGAGCCTGAACATGCGGGAGGGTGAAATGCTTGCACAGGATAGAGTGAATTGGAATGATGTGGTATATTGGAGTTGACATGCTGTCAGTGGACAGAACCAAGGTATGTGAAGCATCCTGGAGAAACTATGGCAAGTTCTGTGAGACCTGGTTGTGGATAGGGAGCTGTGGTTTTGGTGCATTACACATGACAGCTAGAGATTGGATGTGAGCAGATATGGCCTTTCTTTGTCTGTTCCTAGCACTACCTCACTTGGGAAATAGAGATCTAATATAAAAAAAGGAAAAATACATCAGTAATGGCATCTTATGGATTACACAGGGATGATTTAAAGAATTTAGTTTTCCTTTGTAGGATATTGGTTAATATTTCATTTTATGCCTCAGTTGAGTCTTATTTTTCATTGCAGATTTTAGTGAGGATGAATAAGCTGTGTGTCACACAGTCCAGTCATGGTAATCTGTCTCCCAAGAGGAATGAACAGCGGCTTCTGCGGAACATGGGCATCCATTCTGTTGTTTTGGAGCTGTTGCAAGTATGCATATTTCACTTGTCTGCATGAGAGAAGGATCAGCAAGGCTTTATAATATTTAGGTCTACACTATTTCTTTTCCACATATTCTTGAATCGACTGCAAAGTGTTTGCCAGCATCATCTTTACGTTCATCAGATCTTTTTCCTTGTTAGATATGATAGCTACCACTGCAAGAAATTTTCAATAATCTTTGATATTGTCATATTCTTTTTCAGATTCCCTATGACAGAAAGGAAGATAAACGTATGAATGAATTAATTGAGCTTGCCCATCAGTTTCTTCAAAACTTTTGCCTTGGTGATCGGGCAAATCAAGCCTTGCTGTATAAAAGCATTGATCTCTTCCTCAACCCAGGGGTAAGAGGAAAACCACATTAGCTTTTTCTATTTTTTCCTGCCATTTATGATATATATATTAGTGCTTAATGATACATTTATATTTTTTTTCATACATGTCTGCCATTTCCTACGTTAGTCTTAAATTAGGGAAATGCTGTACACCTTTCTCATTTTGTGCATGGGCCCACTATGTGACTCATTAGTGGGCAGAAGAGAAACTAATGGAAACATAGCTAAAACACATATGAGTGGACATGGCAGCAGTTGGAACCTTGGAGCTGAAGTGAGTCAAAGGATGGAAAATGGGGGGAACGTAGATCCTGGATGCATTAAAGAGTGTGTAGAAAGAGAGGTCTTTGTGTTTTAGGTCAAATATTGGTATAATGAAAGTATGATAGTCCTAACAGTGTTGTATGGATTATGAGCCATAGTCTTAGGCCTTAAACACAAGAGAAAGGAAGAGAGGATAGACCTTTTACAAAGGTCAATCATGTAAAGAATAATGGCATAAAAGAAAGATGTAGAAAATGCAGTCTGATAAGGAAAGCTCCTCAGGGTTTACTTATATAGTAAGGATGCATGAAGGGGATAAGCAAAGAAAGAGTGACCCATGTGTCAGCATTGGAGGGAGGGAGGGGAAGTGGGAGCCCAAGATATTGATGGAACGATGAGGTGAAGGTTTTTAGGTATCAGGCCATATAAACTATTTTCCTTTTTCCACAAATGTTTGTATCAACTATGCATGCAATTTTTGGTACCTCCCAGTCATGATTATACTTTGCACATTCAACTCTTGCATTATCAAATTACCAAAGGCTTTAGACTAGTAAGTGTTGCATGTACATAACCACTTTTTTTTTTGTCCTTATGTTATAAACTCTTCTGTTGCAGTTGCTAGAAGCCAAGACAGTGTGTGCCGTTTTTAAGGATAACTCCCACCTGTGCAGTGAAGTATCAGAACGGGTCATACAACACTTCATTCACTGTATCGAGACTCATGGCCGACATGTTCAGTACTTGAAGTTTCTCCAAACCATTGTCAAAGCAGAAGGACAGTTCCTCCGTAGAAGTCAGGATATGGTTATGCAGGAGGTGAGTGCTTGTGATAGGGCAGAATGTAATGATGCAGGTTAGTCTGAATGTGAAATCTGCCTGAATAATTATATGAATAATGTAGGAAATCAAGAAATGAAATTGATGGTTTGATAAAAGAAAGTTATGATGATGTTGTTGAGGTACAATGATGCAAGGAAACTTGAAATTGATAAAGCTTTTTCTGAATAAGATTAATATGAAGTGATGCAAAATATTAGGCATCTAATATTTAGAATAAGATCGGTTAACATTTCTTGATAAGGATGAGATAGGGTGGTAGGTAGTAGTTGGTAGGCAACTACTGACCAGGGAAGTATATTATCAGTACTACCCACTTGGGTATTGGGAGGGTTAGTGACAGTTGCATTGTGAGCCAGCACTTCAGTGGTTGTCAAGTTGCACACCTCTGACCCAGGTAGCTGTATTTTCTTTCTGCCTCCCCCGCACATGTACTGCTGGCATTCTGTCCACAACATACGATCTCCATAACTAGTCAACTCCAATGCCACTTTTTAAATTTTAGTGCCTCACCCTTAATAAGCCACTGGCAGAGGGCAGCTCTAGGTTGCAGAGACTCCTAAATAATGTTCCTACCGACTAATACTACTTAATACTCATGCCTAATGTTCCTACCTATTACTTCTACCTATGTTACTACCTAATGTTTCTGCCTAAATTAGCTCCTACCAACTACCTCTATCTATTGTTCCTACCATTTTGCCAAAAAGCAGGGCTAGCGCATAGTGCTCCCCACAGGAAAATCTAGATTTGTGTAGAATGAGTTGTGCAAGTTAAAAGTTGCCAAGTGTTATGGATGACAAGGAGAAGTTGTATGTTTCTGGACTGAATGCCAGTAGGCCAAGTGTAGGTGAGGCAGAAAGAAAAAAACACCTACCCGGGTCATAGTGCTACATGACAACCACTAAAGTGCTGGCTCACTATGTAACCGTTACTAACCCTCCCAATACCCAGGCAGGTAGTACTGTAATAAACCTCCCTGGTTGTTGGCTGCCTACCACCTACTAACTACCAAATTGAAATGATGTGGTGCTCAGGGGCAATGTGCTGTCAGTGGACTGAGTTAGGGCATGTGAAGTGGATGGGGGAAACCATGGAAAGGTCTTTGGGGCCTGGTTGGGATTAGGGGGATGTGGTTTTGGTGCTTTGCATATGGCAGCTAGAGAATGGATTTGAGCAAATGCATCCTGTTTTTATCTGTTTCTATTGTTATTTTGCTAGTGCGGGAAATGGCAGACAAGTAAGAAAGAAGAAAGAAAATGAAAAACTTATTGTCATCTTTCATACTTGTTTGAAGTTTCCTGCATTAGCAACATGGCACCAAGAATAGACAAAGAAAAAGCCTCATTCACTCACACCCATTCTCTAGCTCTCACAATGTGGCCTCTTGTATTTCAATTGCAAAAAGATGGAAAAAAAAGATATATGATGTATATTATAAGGACTGTTTTTCATCATTTGTTAGTTTGTTATTTGTATTATAGTATAGTAAGTGATAGAACTAAGCATCACAACAAGAAAGTTTCTTGTTTCTCATTGAATATAGAATTTTAAATGGCATCAGGTTTCTTTGAAGATGGTAACACTATTCTTTTTTGGCATTATTTACACAATGTTGTCTTTTGTATTATTAAAGCTGGTGAATGCTGGTGAAGATGTGCTTGTATTCTACAATGAAAGGGCTTCATTCAACATGTTTATTGAAATGATGAAAGCAGATCGCAACAGAATGGATTTTGATGACAGCAGTCCACTCAGGTATCTGTAATTTCTTGTCTACATACTACAAATAACTTTCTTTGTGTTTATGGCAGTATTAGCTTGTTCATTGTATATATAAATAGAAAGTGATTTATATTGTTTATGTTTGTGTTGTTTACCTTAGTAATGTGCAGTATATTTTTTCACATATTTTCGTATCACTTTTTTAGGTAGGTGCCGTGTAGCTTTCATCAGTTCCATCAGTCCACCGTGGCAAAGCAAAGCTACACAAAGGAATTAATTTTTCATTTTTCATACTTCTGCTGGCATACCATTAATGCTTTAAGATTTCTGCTATTTTTTTTATTTTTTCTAAAAGTGAAGCTCACCATGCATTTCTTGAAATATGCTGGAGTGAAGCTGCATATTCTGGGGGCATGCAAAGGAAGAGAAAGGTACACAAGCTTTCTTATTGATCATTATCATTAGTTGAAATAGTTATGTCTTCTGAAAGGTGTTTTAGCTTATGAAATGATCATTTTGTGTTATGAAGGATGAACCAGCATTCTTTTAGTGGTAGTAAATATGTAACATATCAGTAATGGATCTTCATAGAAAGTAAGTTTTCTTAGAGAAAGAGAGAGATGGGAGGGAAATGCTCATTTGGTCAGTCTTTAGGAACAGAGCATCTTGGATGATAACCAAGTTCATTTCTTTAGTTGAAGAAATCTTCTTTTGATGTTTTCTTAGTGTTTTACTTAGTAAAAATTAGTTAAAGGAAAAAAGAGGGAGTTGAGATTTCACAGCCATCACTTAGAGCAAGTTGATTCCATGGACAATCCCTTAACACACACACACAGAAAAAAAAGATGTTGGCTGCTGCTTCAGGGCTAAGCACATGCATTTTTTTTTGTGTGGGAACTTTACAGTTTCAAATTTTAGTGTCAAAAGTTTGTTGTCCCCCCAAAAAGGGAGATTGATTCACTCTTGTTATTTCAACAGTTTTGTCTCATATATCTTTGCATCCATCTAAAATGCTCTGGTTTTATTCTTGACACCAAATGGTTTGACCTAGAGGTTTGAGATTTTGAAAGTCTTTACCTTCATGTCATTGTCCAACTTTCTGAGCTACAAGGAACCCCTTATAGCATATGCTTTTTCTCTCTGGTGACAAGAAACAAAGCTAAGTAGCATTTGCATTATATAGAATCATCTTGTGTCAGAAATGCCATCTTCCATCATCAAATTGGTGGCATAAACCATTATCTCAGCTCAACCATACCCTTTCACAGTTCCATAAAAGATTACACATTCACCAGCTACCTATTCTCTCATAATGGACTTTCACCTTGCCCCTGCTCTTCCTTCCAGGTAAACAGTTAGACGTCATTCTTTCCAGTTCTGTCCTATTCAGATTTTCCAAACTAACACAGCATACTATTCTTCAGTTTCACATTGACTTATTTTCACTAACTCATTCTGACATTCCTATTTTTCTGTTTACTGTTACCATATATCCCTGATATTCTTATTTTTCTGTTTACTGTTACCATATATCCCTGTAGTGTCAATGGACTCTGCCTGCAAGAGGTTACACTGCTTGTGAAAAGTCACCTTTGGTGAGGCTATGTCAGTGGGAGTACAATCTCTGGAGAGAACTTCTCTCTCCAAAGGAGTCTACATTTCCTTGCTGCTAGAAATAGTGCAGCCTTGGGTGGCAGAAGCCTTTAGAAAGAGGTTCTGGGTAACAACAGGTTTCAGATTTTTTTTTTTCTCAGTTTTCCACTTGAGAGGTAGCACCAGGAACAGATGAAGAAAGGCTGCATCCTCTCACATCCATTCTCTAGCTGTCATGTGTAATGCACGGAAACTACAGCTACCTATCCACAACCAGGCTTCACAGACCTTTCTCTGGTTTACTTTGGATATTTCACATACCCTGGTTAAGTCCACTGACAGCACGTCAACTCCAGTATACTACATCATTCCAGTTCATTCAATCCCCTGCACACCTTTCACACTCCTGCATGTTCAGGCCCCGTTCATTAAGAATCTTTTCATTCCAACCTTCCATCTCAAATTTAGTCTCCTTGTTCTCCATGCTCCCTCCCTTTCTGACTTATATATCCTCATTGTCAACCTATCCTTGCTCATTCTCTCCATATATCCAAACCATTTTAGCACACACTCATCAGTTCTCTCAACCACACTCTTTTATTATTACACCTCTCTCTCTTACCCTTTCATTACTTACTTGATCAAACCAGTTCACACCACACATTGTCCTCAAACATTTCTTTGGGTAATTATAAAAAAAAAAAGATGTATCCTCTCTCAGTCTGTCTTTATTCTATAACCGTGACATTCATTCCCTTTAGGAACTCCCATCAAGGGGGTGGACGTGGCAAAAGAGTCTCCACTTATCCCCATCCTTATATGCCTCCCTGGCATAAACCATTGCACACATTCTTCCCCTCACATATTTTTTTATGTACCCTGATATTAGTCCAGTGTGTAAAGGAATGCAGAATTATACCATGTAACAGATTGCTGCACCAATAAATCATATATCTTATAACTTTCCTCAGTCTCTCACATCAACTTGCAGACATTTTATCATTAGATATGTCTCCATCATTATCTCCATTTTCATTTGAATAAATCATAGGTACTGGAAAGGCTGAATCTTTTCTGTCATCTTAGCATATTGCTGAATCTTGCATTATAACTTCTTTCACTCCAAATCTTTCACCTGTTTACTTTCGATTTCCTCTTTTTACATAACACAAAATTCGCTTTTCATATCTTACTGTTCCTCTTCCATTTCATCCATTAGTTCTGCATCATTAGCATACAACAGAATCCCCAGATTGTCTCTCATTTCATTCTCACTTCTGTACTTGTATTACTTGCAAAGATCTTCATATGTCTTTCATTTACAAATTGAACAGCCATTAGGATACAGCAACCCATCTCCAGCGTTACCTCTTAACTGCTAACTCATCCATGCATTTGTCCTAACGTTTGCCTTTATTTATTCCTCCTTGTTCTTCCTCGTGCCTCATAGTAGAAACCTTTGACTCCCTCCAGCAGTATAGGAAAGATGCTTGATTTTAGTATTATTGATATATCTGCTAGTAAGTTTTGCTTTTAGTGTGAGGGTGATGATAGTCTTCACGAATTCATATTAGATAATTCTTGCTGTGATTTTCATAGATTTATTTTTTTTATAGTCCCAAGAGCTTCTTACCTATAATGTCTTAATACTTGGGAGTGATAAACAATATACATATGTATGTAGAGAGAGAAAAATCAATTTGTATAACTTCAAGAGCCACCTTACAGGTACCACATAGAACTGGTGAAACTGTTGGCCTGCTGTACTGAGGGAAAGAATGCTTCTACAGAGATCAAATGTCACAGTCTGTTACCTTTGGATGACATTGTGGCTATGGTAGAGCACAAGGATTGTATCCCTGAGGTAATGATGGTTCAGATGATGTTGGGGCATGTGGAAGGGTGTTTGTTGGTTAGTAGTTCCTTTTCGTTTGAGGGAAATATAAGTAGGTTATTTCTGCTACAAGAGGAATGATTTATTGCCGGCTTTTGTGGGTCACATTGTGTATTTTGTAGAAAATGTGCTTATGTCCAATAAACATATCCTTCAAATCATCGTTTGTAATGCATTAATTCTCATAGCTTATATTTAACACGGCAGCATTTAAGTATTTTGGTCAATTTTTTGTGTGATGTGATTTTAGAAGCTAGCAGCACATTGTCAGTCCAGATGTTTGTGGGCCATTTATTGTTATGGTAGAATTCATATTTGAGGCAATTAATCATCCCTCTTGATATAAACATTAACATTACAATTCTCTAGGAATTATTTTTGGACGTTGGCCGCAGTGTCTTACCTGAGTTTGCTGATCCTCTTCAAAGATTATTACCCAAGTTTTCATATGACAGTGAAAATGGTATTCAGATTATTTCATTCCCCTTAGGTGCCACATTGAACTTGTTAACCTACTGGCCGACTTGACTGAAGGCAAGAACGTTTACACGGAGATTAAATGTCACAGTCTTATTACACTTGACGACATTGTATCGGTTGTGACACACCCTGAGTGTATTATTGAGGTATTGTAACTGTTAAAGTGATAGATGTTATTGTGTTATACAATTTCTGGTGTGCTTACTCATCCATAACAATGTATACAAATGATTTAATTCCCTTTTCCTTTGTTACACAGCATTTTCTGTACGTTATATTTCTTTTCATTGTTTATTAACCCCTTGATCTAGGTGTCTCCTGTGAATTAGTCTTTAGTATACAGTATATTACTACTATTGATGTTCCTTGACTGTCATTTTAAGAAATTACCCACCTTGGAGCTAAAGTTCGAGGAAATAATGTAATATCATTCCTACTCCTGGGGCATGGAAATATATTATGAACTCCTTCCTGTTTGCAGCATCAGAGATTACTCTCAGTGAAAGTTAAAAATCAGATTGCATGACTGCTACACCCTCCTCACCCATAAGTACCACCAGCTCCAAGTTTCCTACAATGCTCAGCCAACCCATTTATTTTTAATGAGTGTACATTTGTTTTTCACTTTATGTCATCAGTGAGTTTCTCATGTCATGCCCAAAACCTTGCCATTTACTAAATATAGCAATACAGGTAATTTCCATGTTTGAATCATGATGTACCAATAGTTCCTTTAACTGGAAATATCTTGCTTGGATTAGTGAACATTTTAATTACCTTGTGATATCTAGTTACAGTGAGCAAAAATTTTGGACATTTAGAAAATATTCAACTGACTTATCTTCTAAATTTCCTGTATACCAGATGTAACACTGTAAATATGCTCTGATTATTTCTTGCTATTCAACCCATTATAGGATGTGAACAACTAGTTCTTTGGGCAGTTATGTTAATGGTCATGCAAGGCAGTTTTTCAGGAAAGACAGCAGAAATACATGACTCGTAATCATTGATGATTTACCGTAATTTCAATTAATATAACAACAGTAGGTGTCTGGTTCTTTCATTACAACCATCATTGCTAATGAATGCCAAGAGTTGAACCTTTCCTTGTGATATACCATAGTAATTACTTGATAATGGAACATATCACGCTTAGTTAATAAAGAAAATTTCATTTTATGTAAGAATTTCAGTAATGAAGTTAGGAGGGTTTCATGATGATAATTTGTTGGTACACATCCAAATGTTTGGAATTTTACTCTAACCAGGAATGGTTTAATGTCTGGAAGAGTTTGGATTGCAGTACAGCCAAAGTGTGTGATGCGGAAGTTTGAAACGTTGTCAAGGCCTATGCAGGAGAGTTCTTTAAGGGTTTTATTACATTGCAGATCTTGGTAGGAGTGAAAGATGAGTCAGTATATGTCGGAATTAATTTTGCAAAAGTTTTTATGACTCTTATGTTCAGTATGTTGGTAGGTTGTTGCTGATCATTGAATATGTTCCATGAATACATTTATTTCTTTAGAAGGATTGTTGTTGGTTTGGATTAAAAATGCTTCATGTGTGAAGGCTGGAGAGGTGTGGGAGGTATGGATTTTCTGTATTTTACCCTAAAGTTGTTGCTTTGGTTTTTGTGGTTGAGAGAGTTAAGTAGACGTACCAGTTTTCTGTATACTTTTTAGTGATTGATTTGGTAATGGAGTGGATTAGTTACATTTAGCTTTATTTTTACTCAGTGCTGTGAGTTTTACAAGAAGTTCCTAATGCTGTCATTGGACATATTGATTATATTACCCTCTTAAATTGACTAATTATTTAGATTTTTTGAAGTTTCACAAGTTTTTCAACAGGCCACTGACCGAATGCACCTCTAGTTCAGTGTTTGCAGAGGCTCTTACTTAATGTTCCTGCTGACTACTACTACCTAATGCTCTTACCTACTACTTCTACCTAATGTTTCTGTGTAATGCTCCTGCCTAAATATTCCTTCCTACTATTTCTATCTACTGCTTCTACCATTTTGCCAAAAGGCAGGGCCAGCACATTACGCTCACCAGAAAAATCTAGAGTTACAAAGAATGAGCTGTTTGAGCAAAGTGTTGTCAAGTGTAGGGTATGAAGAGGAGAGATGGTATGTTTGTAGAAAGAATGCCAAAAGTTCAAGTATGGGAGGGGTAGAGAGAAAAGATATCTATCTGGGTCAGAGGAGTGCATCTTGAGAACCACTGAAGTGCTGGCTCACTCTGCAGTTGTCACTGCCATTCCGTCACTAACGAGTGCCATTTAATTTCTAAGGGAAGGGGCTCATGAAAAGTATAAATGACCAACATATTCCCAAAAATGTTGATATATATGTACAAGTGAATTGAATATTAAGAAAAAGAATATATAGGATCAGAGCGATCTTTATGACTCATTCGAGGGATATATGTTTTTAATGAATTGTTTATTGACTCTTAGTCTGTGTATTTTGGGTTGGGCAGTTGTGCAAAGTATCTTTTGACCGAGACATGTTCTTCCTTTTCCCTATAAGAAGATTTAGCAGAGTCAGTTAAGAAAGGTGATCTCATGTGGAGTGCAAGCTAAAATATAGATTAACAATTTTGCATGTCTTAGAAAATGAGTACTTGTTTTCAGGCCATTTTATTTCTGAATTATGTTTGCCTCTTTGATAGCTTACTAAATGCATTGTTTAATCTTAGTTAATGTTATTTTAAAGACTTCCATCTGTCTAATTTAAGATATGTCCATTTAGGTTAAAGAAGCTTACATCAATTTCCTCAACCACTGTTACATTGACACTGAGGTTGAAATGAAGGAAATATACAACTCTCATCACATTTGGAGCTTGTTTGAGAAGTCATTTTTGGTGGACATGGGTCGAGTGGCCACAGCTCCACCTGACCGGAGACATGCTGACAAGTAAGTTTCATATTTTTCCAAGTGGATCCAGCTGTAAATTGGTAATATCAGCACCATAAGATTAGGTTTTCCTTCTTCATGATTTGTATCAGATTACCTTGACCTGCTTAGCCAGTTTGCTGACATGTACTATAAGAGTTCTTTAGGATGTCTTGATATCATGGATGTTTTGTTATTCCAATTACTTTGGCTTTCCTGCCTCTGGATCCCATTTTATGGGGATCTGAAAGTACTTGGGTAGTTGGTCGTGTCCACTGGGCAGGACCACACGTCAAGAAGTGTGATGATGTGTATATGCCTATGTGAGTTGAAAACAGTTGAGTAGTAAGGTGCAGTTTCTTCAGTATGAGAGTTGTATATTTGGCTTGAATGGTCTTTTATAATATCCTATATATATTAAACATATATGGAAAAATATTTGAAATTACATAAACTGAAAATAAAATATGTTGAACAAGGATGGATAAAGGAAAAGTAGATAATTCCAGTATAATAACATGACTGTGATGGAAGTTCTATACCAAAAAAGTTAAGACATAGCTTTTTTAATTCATCTTATCCTCTCTGTTTTTCATTTGAATATTTTGATAAGTAACATACAACAGTCCAGTGCAATGAAAGATCTTCATATTCTTTCAAGACAGAAAGAAATTATCAAGACAGAAAGAAATTAGGGTTAAAGATAATATTCTTAGAATGGAGAGGGGATGGGAAAAGGACTAGCTTCTGATATTGGGTTGGATCATGCTTTAGAGAGCAAGTCCCAATAGTGAATGTGTGTATGCGGCTGGAGTGTGGTTATGGATGGAGAATGTGATTTCCGTATTACACATGACAGCTAGAGAGTGGATTTGAACAAGTGAAGCTATTTCTTCATATGTTCCTGAAGTCACAGTTAAAGGGTTAAATCCAACTAGGGATACTGCTTCTCCAAGAAATGCTGCACAAGTCTAAATTAAGAGAGGAAACATACTCAGTCTGAGACAGAAAATTAGTTTATGAAGGAGGGAGGGTGAGTTGAAGTGTATAAAGTGGAATCATTACCATAAGAGTGAATGGGTAAGAGGTAAAAGAGGGGTCATGCATATAGTAGAGAAGAAAGAGAGTAGGCAGTCAGACAGAAGTATCTTCATCAGCAACAACTGCAATGGAATGGCCAGAGAGAAAACTTTGCATTAGAGAACAGAGAAGCTGAAAAACCTAAAGAATGGAGTTTAGAAAAAACTTCACCAATCCCTGTCTGGTACCTTTGAGATGTTGAGAGTGATGACAGGAACTTTTACTAAAATCCCATGTAGGGGAGGACCAGCGGTGAGTCACGAAAGAGAGATCACCAGTAGACCTAGTGGTGCAAAATTTGCTTTGGTGATGAGAAAGAAGAAAATGAAATAGTGAATATCATTCATTCTGCTTTAATGTAGGCTTTGCCTGAGCATTAACTTCATTCAATTTGCTATTGTAATTATTGTCATTTTATAAGGGAATGACTGGAATTCCATCCAGTCCTAGTGCTGAATTCTCTGTGTCAGTTTATTGTCTTACATATATTTGTTTATGGTATTTCAATAACTGTAATGGAATTTCATTGTTAAATTTTTTTTTTTTTTTTTTTTTGCATACTGTATCATTATTTTTTTCCTGATATCTCCTTTCTGTTTTTGCATTCTTATCATAAAGATTAAACAGTGTATTTTATACCTTCTTTGTATTTTGTGCTGAACACTGACTTCAACTGATCACTTAACATCTTGTATATTCTTAAGGTGTCTGAACGATGCTTTTGTTCCATTTCAAAAGATCCAGCCTTGGATTTCTTGTTCTTTGCTACCTATCCATCTATATCTCTGCTGTCACTTCCCAACTGGAACTCTCTGAAGAGGGTAGCCACAGCAATAAAGTCTACATAACCAGTAAATTCCAGTGCCACTTCTTATCCTTTAGTGCCTACCCTTAACAGGCCGCTGGCAGAGGGGAAGTCTAGCGTAGCGTTTGCAGAGGCTCCTATGTAATGTTCCTTCTGACTACTTGTGCGTGATGCTCCTACATTATGTTCCTACCAACCACTTCTGCCTAATGTTTCTACATAGTGCTCCAGCCTAAATGTTCCTATCTACTACTGCTGTCTAGTGCTCCTAACATTTTATCAAAAAGGCAGGGTGAGTGCATAGTGCACACTGCTGGAAATCTGGTTACAAATGTTATGTATCACAAAATGCCAATAGTCCACGTAATACATTTTTATGTTGTGTATTACTTTCTTTATATTTAGTCTCAGTTCTCAATGATGGGATTCCATAATTTCTTTGTCAGCACTTTGTTTTTCATCCTGCTCTTGTTTAATTTCCTGACTGTTAATCTCTTCTTGTATGTTCAGTCTCTTCTATTCATCTTTTGTTTTCTGTCTTTTAGCATCATCCATTTTACACAGTATTTCTTTTTAATTGATATTAATCCTATAAGTTTATGTGAGTGTGTGAAGTAGTAGCTGTTTCAGTAATTTACAGAATAGATAGAAATTGTGAGTAAGGTTTGGAAGGTTGGTGAACTGTTCAGAGAGGATAGAGTATTTAAGTATTTTGTTTCAGTACTATGAAGACATGGCTCAAGGAAAGAAGAAATAAAGAGAATTCTTGAAGGGAGGAACCTGATTGGATCCATGGTGAGGATTATTAATGTGAAAAATGTGAACAAACACATACAGGGGTTGACATGTTGTCAGTTAGTCTGAACAAGAGCATATGAAACAGTCATGCCAAACCATAGAAAGGTCTGTGGGGCTTGGTTGTGGATAAAGGGCTGTGTTTTTGATGCATTACACATAACAGCTAGAGGAAGGTTGCAAGTGAATGAGGCCTATTCTTCATCTGTTCCTGACACAAACTTACTAGTGTGTGTGTGTGTGTGTGTGTGTATGTGTGTGTGTGTGTGTGGGGGGGGGGGAGTTGAAAAAGGACTAAGAAACAGCAGTTAATGCCAACCCTAATGTAAGGATGTGAAAAATGGATGTAGGATGGAGCACTTAGTTCCAGGATTCAGGCTGCTGAAATTAACAAGTTAAAGGGTGCTTGCAGTGTAAGCATATGTGATGAAGTAAGGATCACTGAAATATATGGGATATGTTGGATGTCAGAGATAGGGAAAGAAATGAGATGTAGTTTCACAGAGTAGATTAAGTGAATTATCTTGGAATAGTTTGGTTGTGTGGAGTGAGTGCTTGATGGTAGGAAGATAACAAAAACAAGCAGGAGTGAAGTTAAAGGGATGAGGTGAGAGGAAGACACCCTATATCTTGAGAGGTGGAAAGTGAGGGAATATATTGGAGAAAGGACCATGGAAGGTTTAAGGGGAATGGAGTACACTAGGGAGGTGTTTGAATAAGGCAACTTGGAAACTTATCTGCTGTGGTACCCCCACCAGGAGAGAAGTCCCAGAGGAGAGCAAGGCTTTAGAGATATAGATAAACAGATGGCATTGAGCATGGGTGTCGATAGCATCTTCAGATACAGTTATTAAGATTGCATTCTATAATGCATCAATATCTAAAGTGCTATTGTGATGTCTATGGAAACCTTGAGTCATATTGCTTAACGTTCATCTTTTATTATGTATCATATGTACTGCTGTGCACTTTGTATGCCTGTGTGCAAATATTCTTTCAGACCCTTTTGTTTTTAAGAATTTGACCTCCTTTAGCACTCTTTGTAAGTTTGTCATGTTATCCTTTTAACTCTTTTGTGGGTATGAAACACACGGACTGTTATTTTATGACCCACCTTCTTTGTTCTTTCATTCAGTACAGTTTTAGTCCTGCCAGCCATAAATGGAAATGTAGGTAAAAATGAGATGAATTTTGTCAAGTAGGTAATGGCAGCCTTAAAGTATATTGAGCAAGGAAGTTACTTTTAACTTCTTTAAGAGTGGGTAAGAATAATCTACCATGTATTGCTAATATACATTCACCTTGCACAGACTTAGCAATGTCGGTGCTTATTTCATATTACCACTATTTGTGCACTGCTTATTTTGCTAACTTGATTTATATGCATGATGGCAGATACATATTTTGATGCTGCACAAGCTCCTTGAAACCATTGTGCATTTTGGCTATATCTTTTATTTAAAGTGTAAATATTGTTTACCTCTGACAGAGCACTGGAGAACTATGTGATCAACTCACTCATGACAATCATCACTACTTTCTTCAACAGTCCATTCTCAGATCAGAGTCAAACTATCCAGGTAAGATTTTTAAAATCCTGGGAGATGTATTTACTGCCATGATAGTCATATTTGTTAAAAATATAATTTTATGTATAAAGATAGGTAACTAGAATTATTTGAACTGAGTATGTATAAACCCTCTTATGACATGGTTCACTCATAATGGAAAAATTTGGAGATTTAATCAGATTAAGTTCCTTACAGTATTTCATGAACTTTGTGCCCATGCATAGATTTCATTGAAATGTGTATTTTGTGCTGAATGGAGGAGTTAAGAAAACCATGCTCGACACCATTCTAAGGAAACCATGCTTGACGCCATTCTGGCTGAGATCCAGTTGAAAAAAGTTACCAGTGGACCAAACAGACATTAGCATTAACTTCTACCATAATAGAACCTGGCCTCAGGGAGCCGGTCAGGATCCAGCACTCTTAACTGCCTGCCTTAATTTCGTCACCATATTTACTGTTGAGTATGCAAACAGTTAAAAGCAGCCATTTGTTCTGTGTCAGGGCTGTGTGCAGCACCTTTCAATATGGCTATCATCTTTCAGGCTTGTCTTGCCACAGCACCTGGCTGCATGTGCATATTTGTGTGCATGATCTTTTTTATCCCCCGCCCCCTCCTCTCTCTCTCTCTCTCT
>JAYMFT010023610.1:0-16317 GCA_038088735.1 Panulirus argus
ATATTGTTGGAACTACTATTCCTTCAAACATACCCATTTTTGCTCTCCAAGATAATGTTCTCTCCTTCCACACATTTATATATACCCTAGCCTGAGCCAGGTACCCATGTTGCATAATTAGTGTAAAGAGGTATTAACTGCATTCTTAAACCTGCAATTCCCTTAACAGATAAGATCTTGCTTCATAGATATCATAAGATTATACCTCTGAAAATCTTAATGCAAAATCAGAAAAATCAAATTTCCTTTTCTGTGGGAACTCAGGTGGTGTATCAGATAATCAAAAAGGGAGCAGGTATAAGGAGAGCAGTTAATCACCTACAGACCCAAATAAACTAATGACTGGGAAGTCATGAAATGTCTCAAGATTGCTTACTGGAAGGCCAGTAGGTGAAAAACTACTGATATATGGACAAAATGGGTTAAATTAACACAATAAGCCCTTGATCAGCAAAGAGTTGTGCAAAATTCCACCCTTTCAGGCATGTTGTGGTATCATATCAGGCAGTGTCATGCACACTGTAATTGCCCATCTGTGGTTATTGCTGAGGCAATATGCCAAACAGGCACCAAGGAATCATTAATATGCTTCTTGGCACAAGCAAGTCATTATATGTAAATATAAAATAAGTGATCCATGCAAACCTAATTGACACCTGCACTAGCAGGTATCAGAATTCATCTCTATCAAATAAAGCAGCCTCACCAAGGGCACATTTTCCATCAATAAGGTCAAATAAAAAAGATGTGGGTAAGGTGCGATTATATACCATTCAGGAGGAAATACAGTAATGGACCTGATTTCAGTTTCTTGCAGGCAAGTGCTAAGATTGGTGCCATTCCAATGCCAGGTAATAACTGCTGTGAGAATACAGACTGGGAGTGACTTCATGCTTGCTACTGATAAGTTGAAAGTGAGATCTTTGTTATAAGTGTCCTAATTACAATTCTACAACTAGCAAAGGCCACTATACCTGGTATATTTCTGCTATGTACCTGGTGGATGTACTAGAAAATGAAAATCCAAGGGAAAGTCTATGGAGAGTGACTTTCCTTCTGCAACTGTACTGTCTATGGAAAAAACACTGCCCTTCTCCATGTTTGGGCTTCTGTGGTAATTAACAATGCGAGATAGAAAATGTCTCTTGAAAGCAACTTGCTTTGGCATGTGCCTCTAACTTGCACTGCTTTAGGACATGTTGAAGGTAGTTGGTTCAGCTCAAAAGTTTTATGTCTGACAATTCAGCAGGTGAAGCCTACGGTTATGGCAGAATGAGGGAAAGCTCTGGTTGTGTCTGGACCCCTGCAGTATATATCTTCATAGTAGCAATTTCAACTGTATGAGGTGGTGTCAAAGCACATGAAATAATTTCATGATGCCAGAATCCTGGCAATTGAGAAGTTCATATCATCCTGAACTTTCCTTTTCAAAACTTCTTTCCTAAAACCGAACTGTTGCTAAAACCCAACTGTTGCATATTTTATCAAGCGCAGGAGGATCTCATGGAAAAATGGCAACAATAAAATGACTTACTACAAGCAACTTTACATGATGAATATCAACTTTACTTCTAGCAGAAGGTCAACCTATGATATTTCATCTGAGAGCGTCAAAAATTAGTGTACATGAAGCATTCAGTGAGGTTTGGTATATACAATTTCCCTGTCAGTAATATAGCAAAGATGAAATATGTCTTAGAAGTGAAGAATATCATACATTACTATATGGGATAGTGATCAGTGATTCACCAGGTATCACTAACACTAAGAAGCATACACTTATTGTGTCCAATGATGAAACAACAACTTAACAAGGACTGAAAATGTGGTTATGAATCCTTATTCGATGTACAGCATATTCACAAATTACCAAAATTAATTATAGGAAGGTAATTCACACAATAATGGTGGATTTTTAACATCAACCCATGCTAATTCCCAAGATAACTTTTGTTTCAATTTTATGACTTTAGTATGATAATGTCTTTGTAACAAAAACAATGAGTTATGGGTACCACAGCATTGCTAATTCAAGTAGCTTTGGCAATGACACATAACAAATATAAGCAAAAACAATTTCAGTAACCAGTTAATGATATGGTGCTCAGTGTTTACCAACCTTCAACCAATTCTTTAGTTATCATTTGATATCTTTAAAGAATAAGGTTTATTAATGGACTTCCACTTCACCTTTGTAGGCATATGATTGTTCAACAGATATCTTTCCCATTTATACTGGGGATTATACTACTATTTCCATCTACAGGCCAAAAAGTAAATTGCATTTACATGATGGCCAGCATGATTGATGTGCCCATAAAGAGAATGGTAGACAAAATCAATTATTATGCTTACTTTTCATGCCTCTGTTTAAAAATCCAGCTGACTTATCATATCATTAGCAGCCTATAAAGATCTATCCTCAGTAACCCTATTACCAACTTTATATGAGCATGGTCATCCACCGACATCATGAGTACATAGTAACCCTGTGGAAAATATGTAGACTGTTGGATGACATATGTTGTCAGGAGGAAAATTTATTTATCAGTTAGTAAGGAAGGAGAAGAAGAATAACATGACAATTTTGAAGAAATATGGGACTTGCAGAGAAACTGTAGCAGGGTTATGTAGTAGTAGGGAGGTCTTCAAGGGAGACATCTTCACTGAACTTACACTTGTGAAAAATCATATAACAGTGCTTTTTTCTTCTCTATATAATCCTAGAAGAATGGAGGACTTTGGAAACACATGACAGATAATGAGCAAGAACGTTTCCAAAGAAAAAAATCACCAATATGTGCAAGACACCGTATGTACTCGCACTCTGTAGTGTGACAGATGTAATATTTCTATTTATATCCATGTTATTCACCACCAGCACAGTGCCTGTATATTAAATAAGAATGTGTTTGAATATTCTACTTGATTACACTAAGAAATACAAAGGAATTAAAACTGCAACAAACCACTGGGTCCTTTTAAGGCTATATGTATATGTGACACTGAATGATTACAGAAATTCAGAGAGCAGTGTGGTAAAAGTACAACAACATACAGATAATTCAAAGGTAACCTGCAAACTCGTAGTCACAAGAAGAGTTTGAATTCCTTTGTATTCCTCTGTAAATTAGAGTAGAAAGTTCAGTATAAAGAAAGCAAATCCTCAAATATCCTCCCTACAATTACCAGCTGATCTATCTTTTTGTCTTCCTTTGTATTCCTCTGTAAATTAGAGTAGAAGGTTCAGTATAAAGAAAGCGAATCCTCCAATATCCTCCCTACAATTACCAGCTGATCTATCTTGCCCTAAATGTTAGTGACATACTCATGTTACTTAATACTAATACTCAGCCTGTATGCGAAATTAGCGAACAGTTGGAAAACAACCCCTTCTGGGTGCTCACTTATCAGTGGCCCAGTTTAACATGAAAGTAGTTATATAACTTGCTATGTAGTTTCTTTTATATTTGAAAACTAATTAATCATTTCATATATTTTTCTTAATCAATGTACCTGGGAATAGCTAAACCATACCTGTCATTTAAGGTTTCATGGTAACTCTGTAAAGAGCATTAAAAAATTTCTAATTTCTTTAACACCAAGTCCTAGCTCCAAAAACAAGAAAAGGGAGCATGTTAGGAAACCCAGAATTCATAACCTTTCACAGGCCCCAGGAAAAGTGCTAAGTAAACATATACTAAGACGATTACCATTGACAGGGTTAGACTGAGGCTGAAGTTACTTAAGGAACTAAGTATTCTGCTAAGGTATTGTCCTTCAAACATGGTGGCACTGATTTAAGGAGTCAGCTAACTGACCCCTAAAAACCATGAAAGACTGCACATCTTGAAGGACTAAACTACTGTGCTGGATCTGTATTCTCAAAAATATAATTCTCCTCAACTAACCACAATTCAGTCTTCCCAGCTTACTAAACATCACTCACAGCAAAACACATAAAAATGGATTATGAAATCCCAAATTCACAATTTCACTTCTAGTGACAAAGAGGTCTTCATAACATATCCCCAACACCTTGTCAAAGTGGTCCATTTAAACTGATGCTCAACCAGTTAACGATATTACCTCACAGCTAAATCTGGAATGCTTTTATTGTCCATATTACACGTTCATACTATCTAATGAGTGCCCCATACAATGCATCATACAAAATTAGAGTAAATATTAAATATTGTCAGTAAATGTTATGCCATCTCAGTGCAAAACAAAATGTGCACCACAAAATCATTTTTTCATACTAATTATTACCACAATATATCAATCCCACTACCTCCTATTTACAGTTGCGCTAAATGTTCTCTGTTTGCTTCCTCATGTTTATCTTATTGAGATACTGAGCATGTCTAAAATGTAAATCTCCATGTTACTAAATAATCAGTTTCTAAACATAATTTTTTCTACCTTCTTTAATGAAAATAATAACACAAGTAAAGCATCATACAAGATATGCCACAAGCTAAGCATACAGCACTTTGAATTCAGTTTACTTTATCTGCTGGCAACTATGTAAACCAAGATGTAAACTTTAAGGTTGTGCATCACTAAACCTGGAAATCTAATTAACATTAAACAGTATGTTTCCTCTTACCCAGAACTCTCACTGATAAGCTCAGTCAAGTGAAAGAGAATTTCCACCTCCAGTGGGGTAATCTGAGACATCATCTGCGCTGAGTGTAAGAATTCCTCTGTAAGCAATTTTTATATATTAGTATCTGAGTAATAGCACATTAATATCAATAATCTTAATGTCTTGGATATCACTGCTTTTTTATCTACAGGTAAGTAAACACACTGTAAAAATCTACCTGTATAAGTACAATTCACACCTTTTTCTGTCTGACATACTCCTTTTTCTAAATGACTTTCCAATGCATTCAGTTAATATTCAACATGATTAAAATACTGACACATTCTTGAATGAACTTTTCAAACCATGTATACCCACTCCACTTCATCATTCACCACATTTTACTATGCCCAACTCCTTCCCTGCCCTTGTGAAGTGGCAAAAGGAACAAATGAAGAATGATCTCATTACACATACCTGCTCTCCAGCTGTTGTGCATAATGTACTGAAAACAGAACATATCATCCACAGTCAAGCCTCATGGACTATTCTATAGTTTACTAAGCTTAACTGCTTCATATGCCATGGTTCAACCCAGAGAAAACACGTCGCCCCACACAAACTGTACCACAATAATCCAATTCATTCTATCAAATGCATGCCTGTCACCCTCTTCAATGTTTAAGAGCTGATACCCATTGACCTCCTTCACTCCATCCTTCAGTCACCTACTCCCTTCCCCTTCTGACACACAGACCATCTTAGTCATTCATTCTTTACTCATCCTCCCTATATATCCCAACAATTTCAGAACACCCTAAAAAACTCTCTCAAGCAGACTATGGTTTCTACCACATTTTGCCCTTACATTGTCATTGCTTATAAGGTCAACCAATTTCACTCCAAAAGGCATTCCATTTCCAACATGTACACCCTCTTCCTTTCATTACATTTGAGGCCAAAGACTCGTATCCATACACACACAAACCCATCCAATATCTTGTATCTTAGAATCATTTGTTTCCCTTTTTTTATAATCAAAATAACACAATTCAATCATAACATAAACAAGTTGGGCATAACCACATCTTCCAGACTATTTTGCAAAATCCCAAATATTCAACATTACAAAGTCTGCTCCCCAAAAGCTGAGAGTGCTGTACAGGTTCCATAATAATTTTTCTTATGAGCAGCTCTTTCAAATCTACAGATGTTTTATTTACACAAGGATGAAATTCTGCTCACACATATGGGGTGGCTTATTTGACTTCTAGAAATCTGGCCACTAATACAGTCATGACATGCTCCTTACAACAATTTATAGCACTTTACACTTACCGAAGAGCATTTACTGAAGCTGAAAATTACAGCTTATACTAGTGAGTATTACTCATTTATATACTTTCACAGTAGCAATGTATACCTTAAAAAAACATATTTTCAATGTTTTATCTTCCCAAAATGTCCTAAACTGGAAATACTGGTCCTGGGAATGGGGATCTGGTACAGAATTCCCCTTTTACTATGGAAACTTATCTTCACTTACAATGACTTTTTTCTATGAGAGCATCCCTCATTCAAAGTGAGAAATGCCAGTATCTACAATTCACATTAAGAACTATCTATCTGTCTATCTATATCTCTGATGCCTGTTCCAACTGGAACTTCCTCAAAGGGGTGGCCACGGCAATAGAGTCTCCATGACAAGTGAACTCCAGTGCCACTTCTTAATCTTTAGTGCCTCACCCTTAACAGGCCACTGGCAGAGGGTAACTCTAGCACAGTGTTTGCTGAGGCTCCCACCTAATGTTCCTACTGACTATTTCCATCTAATGCTCCTTCCAACTTCTTCTACCTAGAATTTCTACCTAATGCTCCTGCCTAAATGTTCCTACATACTACTTCTATTTGCTGCTCCTACCATTTTGTTAAATGACAGGACTGGCACATAGTGCTTACTGTAGGAAAATCTAGAGTTATGAAGGATGAGCTGTGGGAGTTGTGTTGTAAGGTGTTACGTAAGACAAGGAGAGACTGCACATTTATGGACAGAATGCCAGTAATCCATGTGTTAGTGAGGCAGAAAGAAAAGACAGCTACCTGGGTCAGAGGAATGCAATTTGACAAACTCTGAAATGCTGGCTCACTAAGCAGCTGTCTTTAACCCTCCTGATACCCAGGCAGGTAGTTTTGGTAAAATACTCCCTCATCGTTGGCTGCCTATAAACAAAATAAAACAATACCCATCCAACATCTCTACGGACCAAAAGCAAAGGTCATGACATAAAACATCCTTAATTGATGAAAACAATGGTCTACAAGCCAACACTGCAGTGACATTTTAGGCCAAGGCAGGTTCCTGGAAGTTGTTAGATATCTATGAAAAACAGCAGATATCACCAGAAACGTATGTTAAAAGACACTGAGAATGGGTGCAATCAAGACCACAACTGAAATGACTAAATGAAAGAGATGTGCTACCATGGAAAAGTGTGTATTTATGTAGCAAATCTACAACTGAAAGGACATTCAGCACAAGATATGCAATTGCATAACAAGAAAACAGTTACTGATAAATAAATCACTTAATGTGGAGGTGTGTAGATATCAAGTATTGGTGCTGCACATGGTAAGAAAGCTGGCTGGATTTCAAAGTTACTTTGTACCATGGCAACGCGCTGCCCCCACCACCATCCCGCATGTGCATGGCGTGGGCATATTTAAGGACACATCCTATCAGTTAGAACATTAATGCCTTGGCATAATCTTATACTTTTGTCTTAATATTACTGGGTCTCACAAACAGACCTGTAAATATGAATAAGTGCATTATCTTACCATTTCCATCCACTTTTACTCTAACCCTCCCCATAACACAATCTCTTCTCAGGAATTTTTAACATCATTTCATGCTGCATGCTCAAGTGATCAAGGAACAATTTTGTTTCTGCGCTACTTTAATGTATGGTCACTGCCACGGAATGCCTACCTAATTCTTAAATTCCCTCACAAGTAACCAACATGGCCATAAATGGAGTACAAGATCATACCTTTGGTTACCTCCTGGGCACGTGAACCCCCTGATGAATTGAGGTAGATACGCTTACAAAGTTCCATATTAGTAAGCAAAGAATTGAATGCCATGAAGAATGGGAAGCTTACTTTGTGGCCTGTGGCAACCTGGAAAAAACAATTGATTTTTGAGAATTCTAATGTACACCTGAAGATTTAAAAGCTTTAGCATGTTGATAGTTGGGAAAGAAAATACTGACAAAAAAAGTGTAAAGAAAGGACAAACCGACCAAAAGTGCAAAATACAGCACGAGTAATAGCACTAAAGTAAGCAAACAGTAATGTGCTATATTGTATGGGCTAAGTTAAATATGCAGGGGGCTGAAACAGTTTAAGTAAGCAAATTCCTGATGCACTAAGTTAATACTGCATGGGCAAAGTTTATCAGAATAGGTTTAACAAGAGTTTCAGAGAGCTATAATGTAGTTTATTCTATATACTGTTGAGATAACTGAAGTACAGCAGACAAAGTGCAGCCAGTTACCACAAGTGACAACTCTTAAAAAATCAGAAATAATAACTTGTTAACTGATTTAAGTACTTACTGCCACAAGATTATTTTGTACAGGTACGGTAAGAAGGTGAGACTTAATGCTAAGCATGATGTCATTGAAGTCCATAGCTGTGATGAAACCAGAGCCCTCCTTGTCAAAAGTCTTGAAAGCCTGGAGTGCATGTTCTTCATGGAAATCCTGCAATACAGTCACTAATAAGGCATTCAATTTAGGGAAAAAAAAAAGGTAAAGGAAGCATTTTGTAAAATGCCAAGACTTATAATTAACTTGTCAACTAGGGGATCCATCACAGAGTACGCAACAGTAGAAATCTTGCATATTTTTGACTTGAGTCCTTTCTAAACATGTCTGTATCTCCTGACTTAAAGAATTTCTTTTTAAATAAAAAATAAAAAATAAAGTACAACAGGTACTTGCTGGAGTACCATGGAAAGCTACATGTACTGAACTATTACTCTATAAACAAAAATCAAATCATCTTATTGCAAAAAATCTATTATGGGAAACTTAAGAAATAATGCCATAGCTAAATCTCTAGATGCCCATATAGCATACACTCAAAAATCTTTTCTAATGGACAGTTCCCCTTTTCACCTTACTTACTCTCTGCTTGACATGAGAATCCGGGTATAACAGAAAAGGTTCTACATATGCAAAGTAATTTCACCAATGGGGAATTCTAAATTTTTTCCACCAAGAAATAGAGATATTCCATCTCAACACAATTAGAGGCAAATTTTGTGTACAGTTAGATGTGAACATAAAGATATCTAGAGAAGAGAGTCTTTCTTAAAGCAAAGCAGGTATTTCATTCGTTCATATATTACTGTGGTCCCAACAGTCACTGCTTTTATATTACACAATACTTGTCACCAACCATCCTTTGATCCTTACCCTTTGGCATTAAACACTGCCCATTCCCTCATACAAGGCTTAATGTTTCTTTATTCCCTTAGCAAGCAACTTACATGGAGGAACTGACTGAACTCTGCATAGTTGACTGCACGTTTTCTCTCTCTCCCAAAATACATCTTGACAAACTCACTATCAAAGTTAAAAGGTACTTTCTGGTGTAGTGTTGTCTGCTTGATAACCTCCACAAACTCCTCTGCAATAAAAAAGAAATTCATTAGTAATATGAAAAAGGATATGGTTCCTCCACATTCAAAAGACAAAAACTTGTTGCCATATTAGTAATATGAAAAAGGATATGGTTCCTCCACATTCAAAAGACAAGGACTTGTTGCCATATAATATTCATATCCAGTGGAATTTTCACTAAAGCAGCATAATTCTTTGATGACATTCATTCCCTTTCTTAAAGAATATGACTCTCAAACTGGTGCAAACACATCATGCACACACATGCACACACACACACACACAAATAATCAGCATCTGCTCCTCAAGTTTGATCATCATATCTAAAGAAGCACAACGAGTAAAGAGTAAATCCAGAGGAGGTGGAAAAAGATAAGTCACAGGGAAAGGCTAGACAGAGACTAAATTTTCCCATCCTGAGAGCAGTGAAAGGTGACCTGGTCAACACCTTTATGCTTTTTAAAACAAATTAATGATAAAGACAATAAACATAGCAACCAGGATGTAACATGAAATTAAGCATGATAATTGTTAAAAGAGATATAAAGAATAGATATTTTTTTATGTTGAAAGCTCCAGTCATGGACAAAAGTTATTAAGGCCGCCCCCTCAAAAAAAAGGGGGGGGCATTTACGAATGTTTGAGAAAATGAAAGACCTGTCTTTTGAAATGAGCCAGTTCATAGTTATTGGGAAAGACATGAGAAGGTAGATAGTTCCATAGCTTCAACGTGTAGGGAAAGAAGCAGTTATCAGAACAGCACACCCTTGAGTTACCGATGGCCACACAATGATCATGTGACACAGCAGCTTGCTGAGTATTGCATGGTCTAGCTAATGGTGGCAGTATGCAAGCAGCCAGCTCTCAGGAGCAAAAGCCAAAGTAATACTTATGGAAGAGGGAAAGTGAATCAACATCACAGTGTAGGGCAAGAGGGTCAAGTATGGAAGTTTGCCTGGGACAGCTTATAAGTCAGACCTCTTTCGACTCATCTCTGTCAAGTAAGGAAACAGAGATAGAACCACCCCAAATGTGAGAGCAGTACTCCATACAGGGATGAATGAAGACAGTATACATCATTTTAAGAAGCTGCATGGTAGGAGAGAATATTCAAGAGATGGAGCTCCATGTGTGTAAAATTTCCTCCTTATACTCAGCAAGCTGCTGTGTCACATGATTATTGTGTGGCCATCGGCAACTCAAAGGTGTGCTGTTCTGATAACTGCTTCTTTCCCTACACGTTGAAGCTATGGAACTACCTACCTTCTCATGTCTTTCCCAATAACTATGACCTGGCTCATTTCAAAAGACAGGTCTTTCACTTTCTCAAAAATTCGTAAATAGGTAATACTAGATCTTATCTTCAAACAGACTAACATGGATACTGAAAATAAGATATATGGTAAAACAGCTGGAAAAAGTAACCATGTAATGCTCAAGTTTGATTATGTGGTAAATGAGGAAGTTACATTATTGGAGATGAGACAGGACTTGAAGAGGAACTATAATCAATGAAAGTACTAAGCTCCCCAACATTTTCTGTGGCAACATAGATTGGAAAACAAAGCTCAGGAACCAGGGAATTGTAGTGAAAGGTTCTGTGGAATTTACACTGGAATATGAATATGGGTACCTCCAGTCTTAAATACAAGGGGAAGGATAAGAGAGAAAAATGATTTAATCGAAGATGTTTTAAAGAAAGGGAGCTTCAAGATATGCAGTAATTTGGATACAGGGAGCACTCCAGCCAGCCACCATATGAAAAGTATAAGAAGGTAAGAAACATGTATAGTATGATAAGATACAAGGAACAAAGAAACCTTGAAAAGAATATTGCAGTCAAGGCAACAGAAGGTCCAAAACTTTTGCATACATTCATCAGGAATAAAATGTCTGTTATATTGCAGCTAACCAAGCTAAGGGATTCAGAAGGAAGAATTTTAGGGATAATGGAATGCTGTGTGAGAAAATGAATAGCTTTCAAAAGTGTTTTCACAGTGGAAGACACTATTTCCCCATTACTTGTAAGAATGGATGGGAAGGTGGTGTTTGAAAACACTAAGATTCATGGAAATGACACTAACAAAGTACTAATGTGTCTTGACCCCAAACATGGCTCATGGTCAAGATGAAATTTCACCATATGCTGATGATGTACACAGATACACTAAAGACTTCCTGAAATACTGTTCATGATCTCACTCACTAAAGTACTGCAAAATACCATGGAAGTGGAGAAAATGCAAATGTCAAACCCATCTGTAAGAAAGGAGACTGGAAATGGGTCTTGAACTAAATATCAGTCTCCCAGATGAGTGTGGTCTGTAAAGTACCAGAAAGGATAACCAGAAAGCAAATATATGACTATCGACAAAAGAGAAATTACCTAAGTGAGAGGCAACATGATTTCAGGAAAAAAGGTTATGAGTAATGAATTTCTTAAATTTCTATGAGAGAGCAAGTGCTGTCTTAGACAAAAGGGAAGGCTGGATGGATTGTTCATATCAAGAAAGCATTTGACACTGTAACCACGTATGATGATGATTATAAAGGTGGAGCACCAAGTAGGAATAAGGGGGACTCTTCTGATGCTTAAAGATTATCTTAGTGGAAGGGAACAAAGAACACATACCAAAGTAACCTTCTGCAAATGGGTGGAGGTCACCAATGGAGTGCCACAGGGTTCTGTTCTGGGACCATTACTCTTCTTGATCTATGTGAATGATTTGCGTGAAGGGATAGACTCCTACCTGCATATGTTTGCAAATGATGCAAAAGTCATGAAGGAAGTGAAGAGAAAGAAGGATCGTACCAACTTACAAGGGGACTTTGACTCTAAAGTTAGTCAGGTATACAGTTGATGAAATTCAACTGGAGTAAATGTAAAGTAACGAGGATGGGACGGATTGAAATAATGCCTCAATATGATTAATATGTAGCAGAAAACAAGCTTTAGACTTCAGCATGTGAAAGGGAGTGCGAGTTCAATTCATCCCTAACCTATCACCAGAGTTCCATGTTAGTAGATAGTAAAGGAGATCAATGATGAATTTTGGGCTGCATTATTTTTGACCCCATAAATCCTTTACAAACTTAACAAGACAAAATGTCCATGGAACTGCAAAACTAACAGGGTTTCTCTAACTTTTGACATCACATACAAATTTCTAATTCAACTGGTTAGGGAGTTGTGTTCATAAAGTGGCTCACAAAAAATAAGAAAAAGTAAGATAACACAAGGAGAAAATGATTTTCAAAGTATAACAATGCTGGGGTAAACACAATGTTGTTCTGTAGATGTAAACAACAAGGGTTGATTTACTTTTCACATCAAGCATAATTTCCTATGCAAACTGGTTACAGAAAGGTTAAGCTTGTAAATTTACCATACGGAAAGAAAGATAACTTAAGAAAAAATATATTTCCAAGAAGCAGTTAAAAAAAAATCAATGGGTATTGTTGCAAGCCATCATCCCAAAAATTTCATTCAAATGAAATTAAATGTTGTTCAGATAATTGTTTACCAAGAGAGAAAAGAAAAGGTCTTTTGGAAATCATGAAGATCTATTAACAAATACACAGTCTGGATGAACTAAAGGTAGTGAGACATGAATTACTCAAGGATTGCAGTTCTTATAATGGAAAAAGAAAGAAAGAAAAAGGAAAAGAGGAACACTTGGATTAACACAAGGAAAGAAATGTTGATACCTGTAAATATATTCTTGTAGTCTGGTCAAGAAAACTTCCTGTAACAACATGTCTCTTAGGATAGAGCCAGAGAGATTATCATTCTGTTAAGTTGTAGACTTTACTTTTATGCACAGGGGATGTGAAAATATCAGATATGATACATAACTCAAAAAAAATTGCCTGAAAAGGGTCAAGTGAAATTTGTCAGCTGCAAATAACAGAAACAGCTTGAGTTTCCATGATTTAAATTCTAACTTTTTACCTACCAAAAGTGACCATGCCAGTACCCATGGTGTCGAAGAGCTGGAAGGCAGTCTTATATAAAGCATCAGGGACACAAAGGAGACCCTCAAAAGCATGGAATTCAGCAAATGAAATGAGGCCATCTTTGCTTGTGTCAAGGATTCCCCCCAGCAGCTCAATGGAATTTGGGTTATAGTTGGGTTCAGTGTACAGACCCAGGTAGTTCCGTACAAAGTCTGCTGGTGTCATGTATCGTTCTCCTTGCTTCTCAACTGAGGCATACTGTGGGGGTATGATAAACATCATTAGAAGGAAAAATTTGGTTTTGGAAGTTGGAAGGCAAATAACTTACTGTTACTACTATAACTTAACATCAGAAGTACAGTATGATGTTTTACACACAAAAAACATGATCAGAAGGCAAGTGAAAGTACAGCTTTAAAACTGTTCTCTGATGACAACTGATTATGGAAGAGCCCTGTCTGAGGTGACCATGAACATTATAAATTAAAACACAGTTACCTGAGGGTGGCAAAAGTACTTCAGAAATGAATTAGATACTAAGAAGAATGCTTTAACAGAGAAGTACTTCAGAAATGAATTAGATACTAGGAAGAATGCTTTAACAGAGGTTTCAATATAACCAAAAACAAACATAAAATTCACCATCAGATAATTAAAGGGAAGACTTTTTAAAGTTTCGACTATAAGGGAAGACTATCTTAATTAAATGCCTAACTGTAAAATACACCTTGTATTTTTAATTGCATTTCACACAACAACCAGGAAGTGGATGTATGCAAATAAGGCTGTTGTTTTTCTGTTCTTGAAACTATCATGCTAAGGTGGGAGAAGCAACTATGTACAAGTGAATACAAGAAAAAGGCAAACTATGACTGATACCAAATTGATTAAGAAACTATGATTTCATAGTAGTGTTTAAGTGGACTGAAAGAGGTGGTAGGCATTAACTGCTACAGGGCTGACTTCAGGAAAGAGGTCAGGTCATTGAAGGTTGACTGTGGGGAAAGAGAAGATTGCATGGGTAACAGCAAGGATTTGTAAGGGGTAGCCTAAATAAGACTGTAGGTTCAAGGGAGAGATGTTAAATCTAACAGAATGTGGGGGCCAAGGAGGGTTCTTTAAAAGGCTGAATATATAGATAGGACAGGGCTGTTATATGAATGACTGAAGAGAAAAGGGTGACTTGTTAGTATATGACACTGGAGGGCAAAGTTAATTTGACAGGGACTGATTAAGGCAGAAAGGGAAGGTTACTTAAAGAATGATTGTAGGCAGCATGGCAAGATTAAGGGGACTTACTGTGGAGGCAAAGAAGTGTTGTTATGTCAAGAGGGCTGCCTCAATGTGAAACACAGGGTTGTCAGATGGGAACTGTGTAAGCATGAGTAATTCTTTAAAGAGGTGACTGTGGCAGCAACAAAAGATTGTCAAAATGCTGATAGTACGGGAAAAGGGTTATCAGAATTATGAATGTGGAGTTAAACAGGTATTGATAACTTGCCAACAGTGAGCCACTAATGAGTTATCTGAGGTTTAATTACAGTATCATGATGGTTAGCACAAGTCTAATTGTAAGGGTATGATAAGTGTAATGGAATGACACGACATGCATGCAGTTTTGTCTATTTTCGTTTTTTCCAAGGTATTCTGCACCTTCCTTGTCAAGATGCTTTCAGACTTAATATGCTCTCCTTTATACCTTCAATCTGTTGCCATACATATCTCTTTCTTCTCTTACCAGGCTATGTAGTTGTTTTATTTTAGCTGTAATTTGTAATTCATATGTTCCATCCTCTAGATTTTTCATGTGAAGTCCTTCTGAATTCTCTATAAATAGTTTAATGTAATTTGTTTCGTTGGTGACCATATGACACAACAGTATTCAAATTTATGTGTATAATGACAATTTTACCAATAGTGTCGTATGTCTTATGGTAAAAGTCATCAAAATTATACCGCCCATTATATGGCTCGATAGCGCTACTTTGTCAATATGTTCTGTGAATTTTAGTTTCACATTTATTATGACACCTATCGCTTTCTCAACTGGGCCTTTATTTTACAGTGCCACTGAAGTAGGTGAAATTACCGTTTCGGACATCCACCAGTTTGGAAAGTGAAATTACATTTTCCCAATGGTTTTTGATTTGTTATGCACGATCATGACCTTCATTTCTCCCACAAATAAAATCCTTCTGAGATATCCTCAGTCTTCATCCAGTGATAATGGAGAACTTCTTGTTGGAACCAGGGTTTTGTTTGGGTAGAGTAAATCACAAAAAGTAGTGATTTCCAATAGAAATGAGAGTCAGAATTGGTCGAGACATCAAAAATCATCTGAAAAACAATTTCAATCAAACCCAACAAGGGCCTAACGTAACCCACCATAACCTATGCAAAGGTGTGCTAACCTTAAACTCAAAATTCTCAAGAGTTGGGGGTAGTGTGGTCCTTCCCCTCCTCGTCAACACACAAGTCTCACTAGCTGCTGTTTCTTCGGCTGTGGTGGGGTAAAGCATGCTGGCAGAGACGATGGACTAGTGCAAAAGCCTCTTCTTACTGTACTGTGTATCTCAAGTACAGCCTGAGGTTGTGGGCCATTTTGCAAAGCCACTTCATCCACCCCTTCACTTCCCTCCAGACATGCTTGATACTATAGATGTGAATATTGGAGTTGATGTCGATCAACAAAATTCTCGTACTGGCTAATCTCACGCAGTGATCGTAGTCGTACCCGTGGCTCTTCTGGCTATAGTAGGCTGCCTACTTGTTGCTCACTTGTTCCAGGCTGTATATACTGCTTGATGAGAGGAATCAAAGCAGCAGCATCACCTTTACGGGCAACATCCAATCCATGGTTCAACCGTTCTGTTCTGAGGCCATTCAGGCAAGGGATCAGGCGTATCGGGCATGGAAAACCTTTCCTACCTCTGGCTCCCATTGAGCTTTTATCACTGCCCTTAATCGCTGCAAGCGACTTATTCGTGAGGCGAAGCATTCCTTCATTCAAAGGAAGTGCGATAACCTGTCCTCGTCATCCACGGATAGGTCTTTCTGGTCTTTAGCTAAGGGCATCTCTAA
>JAYMFT010023621.1:0-16317 GCA_038088735.1 Panulirus argus
TGTGCGCGAATTAGCGTCGGGAACAAATGACTGAGCTCTAGGGGAAAAACTCCCTCATTAGCTCCTTTCTCGGTTGCTTCTTTTAGAAGTAATACAAGAGGGTAGGATTAATGGCCCCCGGCTCCCGCCCCTCTTAGGCACCTTCTGAGATACGCAGGGGTGACGTTGGCAAGCCTGCAGTGGTAATACAGTGAGAGAGAAGCCACCTTTGACGAGGCTGTATGACCGAAGTGAGTCACAGCATCATCGAGGACCTCCTTATCGCGGCAAAGAAGCCCACCTTATCCTGCTCCCGCGTGAAGCGCAGCAACCTCGAGGGGTGGCGGGAGGTCCCAGGAAAATTGATCATGGAATTACATAAACGACTCATCTGCCTACAAGTTCAGGACGTGCGACATCAGTTATTACCTCATCCGACCATGAGAATGATCAACATGATACTCTCATGCACTCATGATCTGCATGGTCGACATTCATCAGTATTTATATACAAACAAAATCCGCTCGACGTATTTTGTCCGTTCCTGTCTTCCTGAACGGCAGGCTGTTTGCTTTCCCGTCCAAATGCTAGTTAGCCGGCTGTGGCCAGACGCCGCCTTAGTCAGCCGGCAGTGTGGTAAGCCACGAGCGACCATCCTCCTGACGCAGGAAGCTGGCTGGCACACACAGCCGCTCCTGTCGGGGAAGGAGAGAGGGAGACCGTGAACGCAGCCACATCATTGTCTTAACGAACTTGGGTAAAGAGAATTTACTTTCTCTCTTTACTGAGATTTTTTTACCCCGCTATTTCTTGTTGAACAAGTTCGGTAATTATTTACTCTCCTCACGCTGCTTTATTTATGGATTAATCAACTCTTTCCTGTATCGGAGGAAGTTGTTGCAATTAGCGAGAAAACGAACGAATCTGTGATGAGAGGATAGTTAAAAAAGAAAAAGGGTATTGAATCATCTCTGAAAAATGAGTTGAATTCAAGTCCCGCCGCCCGAATCATGAGTGAGCCATTTCTCGCATCTGTGTTTTGTTCCAATAATGTTCCTGGGCTTAAAATCAAAATCCAAACGTGGCACTCTTTTATCTCTTTCCATCTGCCAGGATTTATTTTCCAATTTTATAACGGAATATTATTTCGCTAAAAAAATATTCTAGCATTTTTTTATTTTGTTGATATAAATAATCAGTAAAACAATTTTCGTTTAAGGAACAAAGAGACGCTACGCGCATCGAGTCGCAGTGTTTGGGGAAATGGCGTAAGTTTGGGAAACATCGACGCTGTGTTCATTTCTTTTATCGCCGCTGGGAATTCTTAGGTTACCTAAGGTAAGGTAAGGTTGGTTAGACTCGAGTTCTGCGAGATTTGCGTGGAAGTTGTCATATTCAACCTCACACTTCCCAGTCAGTGACGCTGGGAATATATATATATATATATATATATATATATATATATATATATATCCTTTTTTATAGAAATCGCTCTGGACTTCCTCTGTCTATCTCTTCTCTTTAAGTGATTATTTCTCAACTTTTTCCCCATCTTCCGTTACAAATTTGTCCGCGTCTCGATTATTTGCAACAACTTACTCCCTCCAGGGAAAATTCAATCAATCCACACACACGGTGGCGTAAGGAAAGTAAATGCTCACAGAAGATTTTAAATCTAAAACTAGTTTTAAAAAAATATATTGACTGTATACACACTCCTGTCAGCCACCAACTGTGTAAATACAGTCTAAATTTCCCGGTCTTTTTAAACCTTGGTAAAGCGAGTCTTCTTTCGTGCGTCGGGCGGCGGCTAGCTGCCCGAGTAAACAACACTTGGGCAGCAGTAGGTGGACGTGCCAAAAGCCCTGTGTGAACTTGAGACAAAGACGTGTTTTGTGGCCACAAATCTGATCGTCCCTGTGAGGCAAGATGGACGAGGGGAGTCCGTTTGAAGTGCCACGGCTGAAGGTTTTGATGGATCGCTGCGAGACCTGAACAAACTTAAATATATATATGTATGTTGCTCTAAAGGCTTCCTTCCGAAGGTCCCATTCACGCCGGAAAAAAAGAAATTAACCCAGTGTGTTGATGGTGATGGAATGATGGACAGAGAAGCCAACAAGGTCCGTCAAGGTCTCAAGAGGACAGGGTTAAGAATAAGTCTAGGGCGGGGACAAACTAGGTCTAGGGCCGGGTTAGAGCGGCCCCGGGGTTAGGGTCAGACTACCCTTGGGGAGGACTAGGCACCAGTGTCTGGGTGTTGACGAGAGAATGATGCCGCTGCTGTTGATGTTAATGGGGTTACAGAATGGGTGGTGTGGACCGGCGTGAGTGCTCCCCGTGCAAATGCATAGGGATTATTACCTGCTCCCAGCGGTCAGAGTTTAAGCAGAATCGTTACTGTCAAGAGTCGCGACTCAGTCTTGGGACTGTAGCAGAGGCGCTTCTTAGTTCCCGGTATGCGGCCCCGTGTTTCACCCTGACGTTGTGTGATAAGACAGTCGACAGGATAAGTGGGCACACACCCTCTCGCGAGACACACGTCCTCCACACGCTCTCTCACTATATATTTTCTGTATCTTCACTATTCCGTATCTTCACTACAGATATTTCTAACAGTGGACAGATAATGATGGCGAAATCGTGGATGTAATGTGTGAACGAATCCGGTTTTCCTCGGCTCTCTACAACTCAAGCACCAATATCACTACAAACACTCGACCAAGTTACTTAACGTCTACCCAGGAGGGCTCCAGCGGGGAACAGATCATTCGCTTCCAACACAGTCGGCAGTGACTCTATCCGAGCTCATATCCGAACCTCATCTGTGTATAATTCTGGACACGATCCCGGGACTGGAGCATCTCCCGCGCCGTGCTCCATCACTCATCCATCACAGGCAAGTCGGCTGAGGACTGGCTCCATCACTCCCGCCGAGGGGAGAGACACACACTTTGCTGTGGGCCCCAGCCCCGCCGCCAGCCCCACTCCTGACACGACGCTCTCTCTCTCTCTCTCTCTCTCTATCATCATTCATCATTACTGATATCTTCCAGAGAACGCTGACACGCTCTCTCCAAGCGAGCCGGGGAAGATTTTTGGAAGCCATGCTTTTATAAATGTATATAATGGTTTAGTGTTTGTTACGTGCGGTTCAGCAAGGAACAAAATGCAAGTGGTGATGTCGAAGCTTCTGGGTTCGTCGGGGGCGACAGGGCACAGTCGTTGGAGGAATGCCTCGAACTCAGTCGCCGTGTACACAAAGATGCACTAATCCTCACATCCTCACTTCTGTGATCGAGGCGAAACAGCGAATAATTACAGCATCTTGCTGGTGATGATCTATCAGCGTCGATAAATAATCTTTAGTCTCAGTTTTTGAGGGACTGAGATAGCTTACGCCCGGTGCCGCACACACGTGCACCAGAAAAAAAAAAAAAATAGACTGAAACAGAAGAGCACAAACTGAGAGCATCGAAGTTCCTCCGTCAGTTCACGGCGCAAGACCATTGGTGTGGAAAGCGCCTGCTTCGATGCGAGCCATCGGGAAGTCCTTGGCAGAACCCTGCAAAAGTCTCAGGTTCGGAGAGTAAATACGGTAATCGCGAGACTTCAGATGGATCGGGGCTAGATGGTCAGCATCACCGGGGACCAGGTTCACTGAGTATCTGGTGTGAGCAATACACCCGGCCTGATGGATCCCCGATGAGTCAAAGGCTGTGATGTGTTTATGATATTGGAGCGAAGGTGAAACGCGCGTAGGTACTACACTGAAGCGTCTCCCAGACCCGGGGAGGGAGAGCACGATCATCCTCAGAAGAACGGCCGTGTCTTGGGGTGGACAGGAAACAGAGTTGAAGTTGGAAGGTCCCCCACGGCATCGTTTTTTAATGGACCAAGAAGAAGGGATTCGCAAGTCGGTCGGTCTCCAACAGACAAACACGAGTACATTCTTATGTCCTCTTGGGCTCCCGGCGTGTCGCTGCAGACGGGATGAACAGGGAACACGTCCTTCACGTCACCTGGGACACACACACACACACACACACCAGTCAACGATACTCCTGCAAGAAAAAAATGTTCCCAGAAAGAGGCACACTCGGCCAGCAGGGTCCCGGCAGACGCAAGACGCTCGTGCCGGGCATCGCTGTCTCACCTCACGTGCGCCGGCACTCGCCAAGTCAGGAGCGATGTGACTTTAAGAATTTACTGTGGCTTCATCCCTTTTGAGCTGACTCCGTCTGATGGCTATCTCTCTCTCTCTCTCTCTCTCTTCCTTTGGCCCGAGGGAGGATTGAGAAGGGTCCGGATGCGGCGATAACCCACTGCTGTCCAGCATTGGTTCCTGGATCATGGAAAATATATTCTCCGGGAAGAGGAGGAGGCGCGCGCGTACCAAACACCCAGCTGTACGAGCAGACAAACACGGAAATATAGATATATAAACACTATACGTTCAGTAACACCCATAGATATGTACATACGTATGTCTATTGTCTCCTAGGTGACTGGGGGTGAGGCCTGGGCGCCACAGACAAACAATTTAATGTTTAAAAAGTCAAGAACCTTATTAGCTCGGCTCCACCTCCTCATCCGAGGGTTTGCCATCATCCGTAATAACTTTGGATACATTACGATATTTTTCACAGACTCCACTCGAACTTTTAACAGCCCAACTTCCAGCTGGTTCAACATTTGTAAAATTCCAATTTAAACTTTCCCCCTCTGTAGATACCTCGGGAGTGTGGACGAAAGGTGGTGGGGGCGCCGCCGCCCCCTACGAAAGCGCAGTGATGAAGATCCTCCTATACAGAACGTTAGAGACTTTTCGTAATAAAGGAGGAGGAGGAGGAGTGCCTCCCTGTATGTGACAGCTGTTCCGAATGTCGCCTTGTGTATAACTCCGCAACGCTCGATGGAGCAGATTCTTCAACGAGCAGTTTATACATCTCTCCATCACGGCCACCAGCAGCCACAATCAGGGCTTAATTATACTAATTAACACAATTATGTCAGAATAATGAATGTAAAATGACTCGCGAATTGCGTGGAATAATTCAGGATCGCATCCCCGGCAATATCGCTTGAAATGGCCTCACTGGAAACACAAAATTTTAGGCTCTCCGTCCAGCCCTGTTTCCCGTGATCTTACCGGCCGCAGTGCTTCCTGCTGGTGCTAGTACGCCCGGCGGTAGTACACATCTGCCGTCACGACTTGCGTGAACCACAGCGTGGCTGGCAAGAGCCAGACTCGTCACAAAACACGACAGATTCAAATATTTACCCATGAGTTGATAGCTGCCTGCCATGTATGAACTGGGCCGGCGAAGAGAACCACGTTTATGGAAATCGGATTTTTGTGAAACGAATGGCGTTATTGCGCCACTCTCGCTCCCCAGGGAGACGTCAAGCTGCTGACGTCTCCAGCAGCCGTTGTTGACGTCCTCCGTCAGCCTCTTTACAGCAACTAATTTCTCTGCGCGTTAAAAGTTTCTGTGTTGACCGAAGCGGCAACACTTATCCACCCCTCGTCTCTTTTACTTCCCCCCCCTTTTTTTTTTTTACCAGTATCCTGACGTTGGCAGTCGTTTCGTATTACTTAAGAGAGACACTTATATTTTATACCCGAGGGACTTTTTAAAGTCAAAACCCTCACCCAGTCAGTCCTCCAATAGATGAATGATGAGGTCTGTCAAACACATTATAGTAAATGTTTAGCAGATGGTGGACGCACCAGTGAATGTTTAGCTCCCTTTACAGCCACTAAGAGTAATTCAAGTCTAATATTTCTCGACGCCTTTGACGTGTGTCAGACGCGCTATAACTCTGTCCTTAAAACATGTGTTTTCTTTTTTGAACCGGTTCATCATGTTCATTGATCGCCCCAGAACATACAGGAGCCAACAGGTAATACATATGGGTTGTGGCGGGAGAGACTCATCCATCTGACACCTATTGGGGAAAGAAAAGAAACCTCTTGGTCTCTTCCAGATCCTCAAGGTCTCGAGGTACACTGAAGAGACTTAACCTCTCTCCAGACGCGAGGGGCAGTATAGTACTAAAGGGAAATAGAATGTCCCTCTGGAAAGATGGTACGGTGATGTTCAGATACGTGTATATCCGTGTTAACATGAGGTGGTGGGTGAGACATGGCGAGTGTATGTGTGTGTGTGTGTGTGCGCCTCGGTTGATGTAGATCGGTCTGTAGGTAGGTTTCGTGGACAGCTATAGCAAGCTGGATCCGGCACCCGAAGTGATTACCCCGCCGGCAGGCTTGGCCTCTCCACTGTTCTCAAGGGAACGGTAGAAAGAGAGCGACTGTTGAGGATTGAAGCTCAAATGGAATGTGATGAACATAATGAGGATGTATGGTGAGGGGACGGGTCTCTGTGTACCTGCGGGTGTGTGAGATGGACACCCGCGCCACCAGAGAAGACATTTATGACGCCACAGACCCCCAGTTAGAGTCTCGGCCAAATGTCCGACATTCTCTAACACCTGTCCACGAGAAGGAGTGAGAAATGGCAGTCACGTAAAGTAAGACTCTGTCAGCCAAAACATTAAAAAGAATAAACATTCACTCGACCCAACTTCATTTGTAAGCAGCTGGGTACAGCGTCCATAGGTACTATTCCACATCCTATCTCGGTTCCTCTGTCTCATTACCATACGAACCGATGGCTCTAAAATCTTCGAGAGAGGACTGCAGATTTTCTGGCAACAAGCGACAGAAATGACTCGAGCCATCTGTCGCGGATTTGAGCGAGGACCTCCTCAAATCCAAGAGATATGAAAGTTCCCTCCGTGAGCTGGATGGACCGGACCTCATGTTGGGTTCAGGTGATGCCCTGAAAACTTTATACGTACACGTCAGGGAGCGTGAGAACTTATAGCGAGAGAATACTGACATCGCGAAATACATTTTTCTCCTCTGATGTTGCTGGAAATAAAAGTGTCGCAGGGTATGACTTGGCTGAGGTGGACTAGGACAGACAGCCAAGAGCGGTGGAGGCAGACAATAACAACTAGAAGTCACAACCACAACACGCACTAGACCTAGCCATGACGACCCAGCCTACAACCACTGTCAGCGTGATCGTGCCCTATAGATAAAAGCATTATGATCACAACCCCAACAGTAAACTGCAAGCCCCCATAACCTCTGTAGCAGGGCAACAACCGCATCACAATATCCGGATGATCATAACCCTCACAGCATATAGGTTCAGCAGACTAGCCACAACTCCCATATTATAGCCACGCATTCTACAACACTGCCTCAGCGAGACTTCAACTTACAACCGAACGTCACCTTACAACCTCTGAAATCGAGCTCAGATGATCAAACCATCTACATCGAGGCTATAACTCACAACCTACGGATCCCCAAAGGGAAAAAGTTGATCCCTCTACACCCAACCCTTGGGCCAGTGTGTGTGTGTGTGTGTGTGTGTGTGTTCACCCCCCACGGATGTAGAACACCAGCCCTGCGTCAGGGGCTGACGGAGGCGGTGCGGGGGAGGGGATGTGGGGGACACACACACACACACACGTCGCACGGTTCGGAAATTGCCCTTCACTGCTTCACTGTCACGCCGCGTACCGCCAAATATATCACCGCTGGTATCTGGCTGGCCTCACGCTCAACTTGACGCGTACTAGCTATAGTAAAATGAAATGGCCATGTCGGCAAAAGCCCATTTAAAGATTAAATAAATAAGAAAAGGAAAAAAACGCCCTAGTTCACCAGTCATTCCAAGATCAACCGGCGGGAACTTGGAAAATAATCATAAAATTCTTTTCGCTCTCAGTGCGAGGGAGAGAAGGAAGGTAATGTTCCCAACTTAACAGGTAGGAGGAAAAATCCAGGCGAACGTGACCACAATGGCGGTCTGAATAATTCTGCCGACATCGTTTTTGACGGATAAGGATGGTGGCCGAAGCTAGGCTGACTGGCCAGACGTGACCAGGGGCCACGACCATGGCCCGCCCCTTAGACACACACTCCCTAAACCCCCCCCTCCCTTTTTTGGGCATAGGCAACTGCTGCGGTCTCTGCGTAGAGTGTATGGTGGTGGCGTCACTCCTGTATCCACGGGGACAGTAGGGGGCTAATGTGCAGCAGCGGGGAGTCGGTGATAGTTTAAATAATTGCTGAGCGGAATTACACTTTCTTGTCAAGTTAAACTTACTTTTTTTTTTCATTTTCAATAGACTAAACAGTCGTGGGCCAATCAGGCCTCCTGTTGTCTGTCTTTCTCATGTAAACTCATATGAAGAAAATGGACGCATCGAAACAGCTCATCCCGTTAATCAGTCGTCTGGAGTCGATGGCGCCCTGAATTTTTTTGGCTTCAGCTTCACCCAAAATCACTATATAGTTCATCCTCTTTGCGAAGGTAGGTCATAGACCTGTTATGCTTCGTTTAAGTCGATGGTTCAGATATCTAGCTACCGTTCCGAGAAAACAGATCGTCCGTAGATAAAGAGGAAAACAGACGGACAGAAAACATTATCTGCATACAGCACCTTAGCTTTTACCACCCCCCGATTGCCTTCGGAAGGTATAGTCTACCCTTCCCCCACAGCTCGGTCCAAGACCAAACTACCCCGATGAGCAGTTGGTGCACCAGAATCTTAGACGCTGCTGGGGCCCCTACGTCATATACAGCCAGTTTTAAACCTCCGTGGCGCAGTGGTTATCGCATCTGCGACCCACCCACCCATGGTTCGTCAAATTCATGCAGCCAGTTTAAATGGACCCGTCTACTACGCAGTGGCGTAACTCCTGGCGAAAACACAGGGCAGACTGTCAATGATGTGTCCTCTATCTGATAGCGCAGGAGGCTGAGGAGAACAATAAAGCTTCGCGTCTGCGTCATCACAAGATGCGGGTAAAGCCACAAGGAAACGGACGATGTAAATTTTAGGAAAGCGCTTGAAGCTTAGTTTTCCCCGTTTCCTTGTGGTTTCTACCCACATTTATATATATATATATATATATATATATATATATATATATATATATATATATATTGGGAGGGAGAGAAAGTGTGTGTATGTTTTGTATGTGTATGTGATTTACGTAAGGTGATCTAGAGATCGAGCTGCCAGATGTCCACACACACACACACACACGCCAGGGAGACAGACCGTCCGGTAAATTTAATTACTTATCTAAATTAAGCCCGGGACATAAAAGCACATATCGGGGGAGCCGATCTCTGAGGCCCATGACCTCCCGCTCCTACGGGATAAGATCAACTCTTTATAATTACACCGCTGGAACTTCAAAAAAACAACTTTGGTCATTAAGGATAAAGGGGGGTGGGGGGTGGGGTGGAAAGGTAATTGCTTCATTACTGTTAACTTGCAAACTTTTATCAGAGGACGGTGATGACTTGCAAGGTTACCTGATCATACCGGGGGTGTGTGGGTCACCCAATACGAGGTATGATAGTGACGACAACAATGACCAGTCACGCTGTTACGCCCGAGGTGGTGGTGGTGTTACTACCGCCTCACCGTGTACGCGTCGTCACCCAGATAACGTTACAGTGTGTGTGTTCAGATCACGGTGTGACGTGGTCGTGTTTTCAGAGGACGCCAGACGCTGGGCCCCTGAGTGTAGCAGGTGTGGTTGGCGTTGAGATGTGCTGTGGGGGCGAATCAGGGCTCCCACAGTGGGCGCGTCTCGGCCTTGCCCGGGGCGCGAGGCATCCTCCCCACCACCCACCCCCACACCGGCTGCCGTAGGGAGGGAAGAGAGATGGGGGTGTTTGGGGGTTCACCTGTGTCTTGGGGGTGTGGGGGGCGTGTCAGTGTTGCCGCCCTACTGAGGTGCCGCGCGCCCAGGATGATGGAGGGCCCCGAGGACGCCGCCAGAGACAGGTGCCAGGGACGGCCCTTGGCACCTGACACGGGAGGAGGTGAGGTGAGGTGAGAGGGGCGCCAACCAACCTCACCATCGCCCCCCTCCCCCCACATAGTCAGAACGCCCCAGCTCATGCGTCTCCCCAGTGTGGGGAGGTGGAGGAGGGGGTAGTGAAACTCTCATACATTTTAATGCGGATATAAATTTGATTTAGCGAGTGACATTTACATAAATGCGCGTTTCCCCGGGAACGTAGCGTGTGTATGATGCGGTCAAGTCGGTAGCGTCAAGGGGGCCGGGAGGTGTGAGCGCACGCCATCCATCTTAACCACAGCTTGGGCCTATAACCTACCCCTCCACTCCTCCCTCCTCTTGACCCCACGGCCGAAGGTGATGGAAGGAAGGTGCCGCTTGTTCGAGTCTTGGTTAAGCTGGTGGGGTCAGGACGGACGCCTGACCCGCAGGCGGGCGGGCGGACGCGTCTACCTCGGGATGGGTTATGGAGGTTGAGGAGACGTGGTGGCCTTCCTCCTCCTCCTCTTCCTCCCCCCCTTCTTGGTGCCGCAGCGTGAGTACTATAGGCAAGCCGATGGACAACTGCGGCGTTGTTCAGTTATCATGTGAACGGATAACACCTGACAGGACGTCTGTACACACAGCTAAGGACAGTGGTGTTGTTACACACATATATTACACATATATATTTCTTTTCTGTTTTATATATGTATTTATATCTATATCGATACGCCTGTCGGTCAGGAGAGAATAACTCGCTTGGGGCAGGAGGAGATACAGAGGAGAGAGAATTGAACTGGCAGGCACATCAGTGAAGGCCCTTATTTCTTACTCCTCCTCCAGCCACATCCTCAACAGGTTCTCTCTTCTTCTCTCTCCCCTCCCACACCACACCACGGGTCTCAGCCCCTCTCAAATAAAGTTTACCTCCTCACCGTCAGTGTTTAGTGGGGTAGGTTGACGTGGGTAGCTGCGGCGGCCAAGTATTATAGACGGCTCCGCCATCTCCCTCCTAGCCGTCAGGCTGCGGTAAACATCACCTACTGGATGCGATCGAGGGAGGGCAGGAGTTCCGTCATCAGCCTCGCTTTGTTCGCGTCGTTATATTTCCTCGCTCGATGGTGTCAATACGCAAGTGGCATTGTTCTCAAATCTCCAACTTCACTTTCAGCCTGGATGACAGGCACCGGTAGCGATAATAGATGGCGCTTTACATACCGTGAAGTAACGCACGCGCGCTTAAAAAAAAAAAAAAATGTCGATGGTTATAATGCCTCCGTTCAGTGTACACCGTTTTTTTTTTTTCAGAGGATTAAAACTTCAGGAGTTAAAGCTGAGCGTAAACTGGTTTACCGTAAAGGGTTGCAGCGTCATTATGCCATCACGGTCCGAGGCACCAAGACTTGCCCGAGCCCCAACCCGGCTACCGCATCTCAGGGCTCGCTGCTTCTCAATACATAATGCAGCCGCTCTACTGGCTATGTCTGTGTGTGTGTGTGTGTGTGTGTGTGTGTGATCACAATTTGTGTTATGGGGTGAGAGAGAGAGAGAGAGAGAGAGAGAGGTTTACACTCGTGTTTCCCGTCTCATAACCTTGAATGTATGTATGTACATATATATATATGTACCATGTGTATACATACATTTAGCAGCCAAAGCCAGGTTTGTGTGTATATGTGTGTGTGTGTGTGTGTTGTACACCCGTGTGTTGGGGTGTGGGTGTGGCCATGTACTGCTGCGGCTGTTAAGTTACCTGTACATACCCATGACTTTTCCTCTCACGCCAGCAACACGGGAGGAGGACAAGGGCAACCCGCTCTTACTTTTCCATGTTATTTATTTTCTATATCCCTCAGTCGGAGACAGAGGGGCATATCCGCCATGCCCGGGGGGCAAGGCGTTATCGCCCTTACACGCTATGACAGCAGATCCTTCTATGGCGCGTGTTTCTACCTGGAGGGCCACTATTGGACGTGATGGCTTTATTGCCTGTATTTTCCGCCTCATTTATTAAATTTCCCCCCAGCAGGTCTGGCCGGGTTATGTAGGTAGCCAGCCAGCCGGCCGGCCAAAGCAGCCAGTGGAAAATGATTTCTCATCTCTTGGTTCCCGATGCCCGGCGTCATCTGAATGATAATCTGTCAGTGGTGAATAATAATACCCCCTCCCCGTAGAGTTTAGAATATCCTAGATGATAAAGTATTTAAACTGAAACTGATGATAAATTCTGTGTTCTGGATGGTGACGGAAACCCGCTTCCACACATCCTAGCATTTCAGAACGTTTTCTGTATCAACCGTTGCACAGAAATGATAATAACTGTTGAAAAAAAAAAATAAACAACTCGCATTAACGCTTTGCCGAATATATTTTTTTTTCGTTTGGCTAATGGAAAATATAAATTTCGCTACGATGGAGTTATAAAACTGATCATGAAAAATGAGTAAAAAATGCTATGATAAATGACGTGTTTCCTAACACACACACATACACACACACACAACACACACACACATACCTCAATATGTAAACAGGTATAAGACAGACACATTATATATATATATATATATATATATATATATATATATATATATATATATATATATATATATCAGAAAGCCCAACCTGCTGTCAACACATCAAACACAGACTAATATGTCCATTTGTTTACCTTCCTTTTGGGCTAAGGTATGGCACGTCAGTATAAAAACAGCCCCTCCGCCTTTCTCCAAAGTATCAGGCCCTCCAAAATCATTTACATTTACAGGTTTTATCTGGTCGTTGGAGGAGCGACCGAAAGTATATAAAAAAAAGAGAGAAAACCCGTTATATTAAATCGTCCGTCCCGACACAAACGCCGCATTTACCAAAGACGCTGAAGAGCAGTCTAATGAAGGCCGTGCTAGATACTTTTTTCCCTTTTTATTAACACACTTCAAAGCCTCCTCTCTCCCTCCCTCCCGGCAAGCTTTGAAGTTTAACATCTGTTTTGGAGGAACAAATATTGGAAGGCGAGGATTAGGAGCGTGTAGGTGCTAGCTAGGCTTGGCCGACGCAGCCACCTCCGCCTACCTCAGGTCGCGAGATTCTTCGTACAACAACTGAAGGATTTGTTCATCCTGCTGTAGCCAACCCGGGTTGTTTCGAAGTCCTGAAGTATATATATATATATATACTGTACAGCTCCCTGAGCTCCGGACCTACTCGAGAGTGTGCCAACTTGGCTAGAGAACTGACACACAGACCCACAAACGAGTGATAATATTGGAAAGAGAGTTAACGAATATATGTAAAAAAGACACTAAGTTAATGAATATGTATCTCGTTAGATCTCGCAGTGCAAGATTCTCACACCACACGAGCATTCGAACGTCTTTGGCGTCTCATATTTTGATAATTCCATAATAAAAGAACCGATAGACGAAATTAGATGTTAATGTTAACAAAAGGTTGTTAATTTTCTCGTACCAGTAGTCAAGCTATACGGGTGCTATTTTTACATTGATTTTTTGCTTTACGTCATACAGTTTCAGTGACAGTGCCCGAAGACGTAATATTTGGCATCCTGCTTTGGGTGTGAATATCATAACATTTTAGATGTTGGCTTTACACCGTGTCGTTTGCCAGTGTCACATTCAGCACGTCATATACAGAAGACTTCAAACACCAGGAAACACAGTGTTGATATTCTTCCCTTCATCAAGCAGTAGTGCTAATAATGTTATTCATATTAAACCCAAGTATTCCTTCAGATATAGAAATGAAATATTTTACTTCCATCTACCACGTTAAGTAGTAGAAGTAGTAGTAGTAGTAGTAGTAGTAGTAGTAATGAGAATAATGATAATGATGACAATAATATGATAATGATAACACCATTTAAGGACCATTTATACATAAGTCTTTTTGTTTATAATACTTTGGCTGTACCAGTGACCAGCCGGTCGACACACACACACACACACACACACACACACACACACAAACATGTATACATATATGTTATATATTCAGTTGGAATCCTGACTCCCACGTCAGTAATAAGATATTGTAATATATTGGCAAGGTAGAACGCTCCTAGAGTCAACATCCTCTTCGGGTCTCTCCGGCAAAAGATAAATAAATAAAAGTCACTCCACATCAATAAAGTGGATCAAGTCAACACTCTGGCCAAACAAATATACAGCCCCTGAACAAGCTAACTCGCTCCAATGGATACACTCAGATTCAACCATAACAGAATTAAAGTAAACAATTTATTGTGTGTGTGTATGTGTGTGGGTGGGGGCGCGTCCGTGGATTTCTGCCTGCAGTCCTAGGGTTTCTACACACACACACACACACACACACACACACACACAGGCACATACACACACACACACTAGCTAGGGACCCACATATCGACCAACCACGAGAGGGGAGGATGAACACTCTGGATGGGCGTGGGCCAACTCCCCTGCCAAGGATTCGAACCTATGCTGTGTTGACTCGTGGCCTGTAATGCTTAAACAGTACACCACGGTGTCCCGTGTGTGAGTATGTGTGTAAAACTATGCAAAAAAAAGAAAGAAAAACAGAAAATCTACATAGAACTCTCTCGTCTCTTATAGTCCATGAAGGTACACAGATAGGAATCCGCGAAACACAGAACCACAAAACATCGAAATTTCCTTTTTTTTTCTCTCTCTCTCTCTCTCCCAGCGAAATATCCGTGTTGCGTCCTGGCTATAGAAACTCCATCAAGGCCCACGCTAGCCAGCCAGAGTCGGGCTTTAACGCAATTATAAAGCTATCTCCAGTGAAAAATGGGATCTGTATCGCTTAGTTAAGCTGATGAAGTTCTGGTGCAGGCTTCAGGGAGACGAGGCTGATGCACAGTACACCTGCCAACACACACACACACACACACACACACACACAGGCACACACACACACGCACACACACACACACACACACACACTGGACTGAGGGCATAGTTAATGCAGACGGCATGCATTAATTTCACAAGTTGTACTGACAGTAAATATTGACAGTAAACATCAGTAAAAGGACTACAAACATCAACAGAGTTAAATACCGATGTGAATTTTAGAAGCTGGCGATGTTAATATTATCAGTTGATGATTTCATCAAGTTGGATAATATCAACAGAGACATATTCAAATTTTAGTGCAAGTAATAAACCATACGATAAAAGAATTTGAAGTTTAGCCATAAGTTTAACTCACACATGGTCAATAAGACTCAATATGCGTACATCACAGACAAGATAATGCTACTAAAGACACACTCTTGGCGGGATGACATCTCCAGCAACAACCGATTTTGCACCAGCTCGTTCGCTGAGCGTGACGGTCGCTGCCGATAAACAACCCAACAAAGTCTCGCACCTGAGTGGAAAGGAGATGCGACAGAAGCGTGGCGCTCGAGCTGTAAACCAGAGTCATAATTTCAGCGTTCACAATACACAGCTCTTCTCCTCCCCGGCGCTCTAATTGGCCCGGGGAATGTTAACTGCCGCTGTACCCCCCACACAAATTACCACAGATGATTGGGTTTTATTCTCAGCGCTACGCAGAAACAGGGTATTTTTTTTTTATCTATTGACTACGCTGTGTCGAGGTGTTCACATTTGTGGATGATTTTCTTCTTTCTGACTTTCTGGGGTAAATATATTTGTTCAGCAACACCTGACACGTGAAATCTATATTTCACGTGTGACAGGGAGATAGTGGTTGTTTGTGTGTGTGTGTGTGTGTGTGTGCTTTAACACACGTAAGGCACATGTATCGACTAGCTTCAAAGGGGAGAAAAAAAAAAGTTTGGCATTTCAATTCGGGACTCGAACGCGGGTACTCGAGATTCACGGGTTGCACTGCTGACCACTGCACCAAGGACAAAGGAAAATGAATGAAGAGAGTTAAACATTAAGAATGGAAGTGAAGTGGGTAGAAAAATTGAGATATATGGGGAGAAAGTGGGAGCCAGGTGGGGTGCAGCTGGGGTGAGTACAACCCGAGGGAGGTACGGGGGGAAGGGGCGAGTAACACAATCCTCACCCCAGCACAACGCCACCCTCAACCAGTGTTGACAGTGATAACAGTATGGTAGACGGGGGGGGGGCGGTGGCGGTGGCTAGGAGGCCGGGGCTCTATGAGTCGACTATAGTGATAGAAAACGTAGTTGGGTTAAAAAAGAAAATGTACCACGTGTTTGGTACTTCCATGCCCAGGACTCACACACACACATACAAATGTTTGATATTTCACAAAAGCAAGGTTTGATAGATAGATATGAGAGAGATAAGTTGGTGCAATAACAGCGTAAGGATAACCTATGTATTTATGGCTTGGAAGAGGAGAGCGACGAGACTTGTAGGTGGTAGAAGCCTAGGTCATTGAACTGGCAGCAGATATGGGAGTAACACTTGTGCCTAACAATATCTCC
>JAYMFT010023632.1:0-16317 GCA_038088735.1 Panulirus argus
ATAATAATAATAATAATAATAATAATAATAATAATATTAATAATAATAAAAATAACAATAATGATGATAATAATTATTATAATAACAATAATAATAATAATAATGATAATAATAATGATACTAATAATAATGAAAGTAAAAATAATCATATTAATAATAATGATAGTAATAATAATAATGATAATAATAATAATAATAATAATAATAATAATATAAATAATAATAATGTCAACAGTTGTAATCCTACTGCAGTCCTGGTCAGTGGAGCCAACGATCAGCAATTCAAGTTCAGAAAGTGTGAGTGTGTGTTGCGCCCCGGAACTTGATCTGGGAAGACAGACATCAAGTTTTCTCGCAAAGTTCGAACAAGATCGAACATAGATTTAGCAACATTACTGATGAATACCTGCTGAAGTGTTCGGGAGGAGGTGGAGGGGGTTCTTCTACCCCCCTCCTCCACAGCCCGGGCTGAGCCCAGGGCTGCTGGGTTTGGTCGTTGGTCGACCAAGCTGTTGGAAGCCGCAGACCCCGCATGGGGTCAGGGTGTTGCCCGCCCCTGGTCCAATATACGCCAGCAAAGTTTCAACGCCTCCATCTGTGACCCCGAGTGAAATATTGAGGTAAATGTCATCGCCAAGCCAGTGTGACATTACTTTAAGCATCACGTAACAACAGCAACAACAAAGAACACCATAAACGGGTGTAGTTCACATGGAAACGTGAGCCTGAGGTGGTTGACTCGTGCACCTGAAGCAACGGCATGAATGACTACCCAAACTGAGTCTGACGAAGGCACCAACGGGGGACGTCTGAATAGGTGGTGACTGGTAGTGTGGGTGGGTGGGTGGGTATCGCTAAGAAGAGCTTGCACGTCTGAAAGGAATTCTCCCACCAGCAGGTAAGTCAAGCCCTGGCCCTAGCCCGCCCGCCCGCCCGCCCGCGCCCCAACACACGCCCTTCCTCTTCGCCGCCGCTGAAGACTCACGCGAGAAGGCGTCCCTCATCCCCCCTACCAAGGCGTCAGATGTGAACCCTGCTATCCCCTGGCAGCCCGGGTGCTCGGGGAAAAAGAGGTTTGTGTGACGCTTGTTTTAAACATAATGTCAGTGTTAACACTATAGTTACCCGCAACCCCTCTCTCGCCCAGAGCCGTACGACAACTTCGACCAGACGTCTGGCAGCAGGCGTTCATCGGTCGGCCTCGCGGACCGATAAGTACACAGAAGTTTTAACGCGATACGCGTATTATCACGACACACACACACACACGAGTTGGTCAGTCCACCAGGCTTGTCAGTGTCACGTGAGTACCAGTCACCAAACACTCCAGCTGTCGTCTCTACACTCTCTGTAAACCTAAGGCACTTGGTCTCCTCGCGACTGAACTCAAGGAAATTGATAAAAATCTTTATTTTTCTTCCCAGACTGACCCACGCCTTCCCCCGCCTGGTCTTCCTCGCTCTCCACCACACAGCAGGAGCTTCTGGAGAAAAGGTGTCGAGACAAGGGGCATTCAAGATCATCTTCGGTCCCTTTTACACCACCAACCAAAGTAGAGTCATCTAACCCGCCACCGTCACCTCCTGCCACTAGAGATCCCTCGTCCCCGGGTTGCAGTTCGGCACCACAACCAAATCCGACCCATTCCAGCTCCTTCCCAACCACTGTGAGGAAGAAAATCATTGGATTGTGTATCAACCGCCATCTTTGTAACTGTGTGAAGACTGTCTCTTATACACACCACTTCTCATCAATGTTTTCTGCCGTGTGTATGTTGTTAATATTTCGACCCCTTTTTGCTCTTAAATCAGTAAACCATTATTATCATTATATTATTATTATTATCATTATCATCATTACTATTATTATCATTATTATTATTATTATTATTATTATTATTATTATTATTACTATTATTATCGTTATAATTATCATTATTATCATCATCATCATCATTATTATAATAAGTACTGTTATCCCGTCCGTCCACTGGGCGACGTGAGTTTAAAAAAAAAAATTAATCAAAACATTTCCTAAAAGAACGAATACAATCCGGGCGTACGAACGGGAGAGAAGACTTCATGTTTTACGGGTAATACCCTCGAGGGCGTACAATTAAGTGACTGTAATGTAATACTCGAGGGGAAAGTAATTAACTGACTATGATGAGCCCAATTAATCGAACACTGTCCACACCATCGCTAATATTCGATTTCCCAACGACAGAATCCCAACAGCAATTTCTTACAATAAGAAATATAAAATTCCGGGACACAGGTCGAGTGTCTTACGGCTAGAGACAAGACCTAACACCCCGGTAATGGTGCTGTGATTCCGGGGTTTGCCACGGACGCCAATGGTGCCAAATGACGGAGGGAAGAGATTGGCAATTTAGGTTATGCGCTGAATCGTTATTGGTGCACTGGAAAAACTACCTTTGTCTATGACTGGTGTGTGTGTGTGTGTGTGTGTGTGTGTGTGTGTCTGTGTGTGTGTGTCTGTGTGTCTGTGTGTCTGTGTGTGTGTGTGTCTAGAATACAGCCAGGGGCGCGTAGAAAACAGTTTCCTGGGATGTCCTTGTCCCAGGTATGTACGTGTCATCCCTTCACCACTGCAGAGTGACAATTCCTCTTGCTGTCGCTTAACGGGAGGCGAACGACGAACAACGAATATATTTCATATTTCTTTCATCCCCCAGGATGAAGCGTTATTAAAAAAGTCTTGTAAGAATCACTGGGAAAAATTAGGAAAGGAGGGAACTTCTAGAAAACGGAATGCAAGAGAGAAAACTGGTAGCAAGAAAACAAGGTCCGACCCCCTAGTCAGTTAAAAATCCCCCCCCCCCTCTCAATTACGGTCTGTAAATGTCACACCGATCTTAAACAATTCACATTTCAGTAATTGGCTAAAACACTGGAGAGAAAAATCGATGTCATAATTCAGTATGGATCTAGACTGCTTACAGCGAGCGTTCCGTGAGTGTGATGGATGTGTCTCGCCTCTCAACACGGGCCTCGCCAAGAGAAGGTAAACAAATGTCTCCCCCACGGATGCGGGGGAATTGTACAACGCGAACGAAGATTTATAACATCGCCTGACACTGTATTCCTTACTCAAATCACCTCTAACAGTTGCTTTATCACGAAAATTGCAAAATAGATTCATCAATTATCAAGGCGCGAGCGGAGGTTCCCTGACGTGGAGAGTGTGTTAAGATGGAGGGAGCGTAGTACAGCCCTGGGGCGGCTGCTTTCCATTACACCCATGCACAACTCGCCCCCCCCCCCATTTTCCCCCATTCCCCATAAACCCATCACTGACTGCCACCACGCCCAGCCATGACAAGGGAGAGAACGGTATGAATTAATGACCTATTTGAACCCAGCCAGAGAGTCAATACCTTCGCCCCCCTCCCCTCCCCCCCTTCAGCAGCTGGTGCTGGCAGCGAGAGGGCGTCGTGAAACATCACCCAGCTCCTGAACCAGTCACTCTGTTGTGCCTTGAGTAAACACCTGAAGGAGGGGTTAGGAGGGGGGCGAAGGGCTGGGCCTTGGGAGGGGGAGGGGGCCGGTGCCTCTTGCCCCTGGCCCTATGACCTGCGGCTCTCTCTCTCCCTCCCTCCCTCCCTCACTCACTCACTCACTCACTCACTCACTCTCTTCTCCCTCCCCCTCTCCCTCCCTCACTCACTCCCCTGTCCCTCTCTCTCTCTCTCCCCAACCCCTCGGGTGAGAGGCACGGCTAATTTCTCAGAGGGCTGAGATAGAGCACGTTTAATACCAATACCAGGCGAGGAGCCTCCAGGGGCGCCGCCCCAGGCGAAGACGACGAAGGGGATGAAGCGACCCGTGCGTCGCCGGACGGACGCGACTCGCTCTTCCATACGTCGCCTCCGACGGAACGATGCACACAGACGGAACGACGGACGACGGATGATGCAGTGGAATGGACCTCGAAAGTCCATGTGGCAAGCCTGGGAAATTACCGGTGTCTCGGGGTGAGGGAGGAGGTGAAGGAGGAGGGGGGAGGGGGAGAGAGAGACAGTAAATACCCCCTCCCCCCTTGTATAACTGTAAGGAGTTTACAAAAAAATAATTGCCCGAATTACCAAGGAATTAAGTCTAATTTGCATAATTGGCTAGAAATACGGCAGAGGGATTGGCGAAGGATGGTGTTAAAGGGATTAGCGGAACGCACTCTGCATGTGAAGGACAAACAGTCAGTTTAGGAAGGGGTAGAGGGGGGGCGATGTGTGTGTGCAGGCAAGTGTATTGCACTCGGTGACCAGGGGTGGAGGGGAGGGGGAGTTCCCTGAAGGGCAGGGAAAATGTGTACACAGTAATCATTCTTTGCGGGGATCATTCTGCCCGTGTCTTCTGGAGACAGACTGTCCGTGCGTGCGTGAGTGCGTGCGGGCAAGCATGGGGGACTTTTCTGAATGTGTTGGGATCTCTCATAATAAAGGAGGAGGGGAGAGAGAGACAGCAACGTGCTTGCGTGAGAGTCAATGAGTGAGTGCTTTTACGTAAACAGGAGTTTGTATGTGTGTGTGTGTGTATGTGTGTTGGACAGGTACCTGTTGATGACGTTTTTCTATTCTTTAAAAAACGCGTAGAACTGGGTAGGGTGGTTGGTCACTTGTGATGCTTTGTATCCGAAAGTGATATTAAATGTTAGTAAGAAAGGAAGATTTTTCGTTCCTAAATGACGCGGACAGACTCTGTGCAGTATTCGTGTGAATGGGGAAAAGAGAATGGGAAGATGATGATTTTGAATAATTAATAGCGAGTTTAATACAAGGATAGAAAATGGAAAGCTGAAGATGAGAGTTGAGTCATGAAATGAGACAGAATACGGGATGAGTATTTACAGAAACATCTGGCGAATGGAAGGAATATCAAATTATAGAATGAGCAAGAAAATGAATAAATACGAATGACTGCTTGACCCAGCCTTTATGCATATGGATGTGGGTACCTTACTTATCACAGAATTAGGTTATAAAATGACAACAGTTGTAACAGTTATGGGTAAATAATGAAGTATTTGCCGAAATTAGGAAAAGAATGCAAAAACAAAAAGAAAAATGACGTGCGAGACAGATGCATGATTCGAAAAAAATCGCTAGTGACGTAATACACACATATATGACGTCATTAATGAGTTGTTACAACAGTCTGTTTTTTTTCATTTCAATTCAGTTACAAAAATTAATTTCAACGTTAATATAAACCGCCCTATGTCCCCCCCCACCTCCGCCTAACTTTGGCGATTGTCCTGACTCACCCCCTAGAGGGGGTTCCCCACTTAACCTCCCCCTCCCCCATCTTCGTCCTTACCTAAGGTAGGCAATCTTCTTCTTCCCCGCTCCCCCCCCCCCTCCTCCTCCTCCCAGAGGGTTCGAACTCTGACATTCTGACCTCCAAAAGGCAATCAGGTGTGCCAGATAATGAACGGGTTGACACTATCTGTTATTACGACACAGACGGACAGACAGAGATCCACGCCATCCCGTTATTATTATTATCATCATTATTATTATCATCATTGTTATTATCTTATCATTATCATTATTATTGTTATTATTATTTTTAGTAGTAGTAGTATTATCATTATCATTATCATTATTTTTATTATTATCATTATCATTATCATTATTTCTATTATTATCATTATCATTATTATTATTATTATTATTATTATTATTATCATTGTCATTATCATTATTTCTATTATTATTGTTATTATCTTATCATTATCATTATTATTGTTATTATTATTATTAGTAGTAGTGGTATTATCATTATCATTATTCTTATTTTTATCATTATCATTGTCATTATTTCTATTATTATCATTATCATTATCATTATTATTATTATCATTATCATTATCATTATTTCCATTATTATTATTATCATCATCATTATCATTATTATTATCATTTTCAGTATAACAATAGGTGGAGGGAACACTATATAATAACACTGGGAACTGACATAAATTGGCTCGTCAAATTCATCAACGTACAAATGAATGTTAAATGCAGAGTCATGTAAACTCCAGTTGAACGTTCAAGAATTTACCGTAAACTGTTGAACGTGATGTTCCCTACCATGAAATAGTTAAGTACATGTTCAATACTTTACCATATACTGTTCAATCGTTCAGTTCCTTTACCATATATATGTAATGTGAGGTATACGCTCTCCATTTTCTATAAATCGCACATACAGACACACTCACACGGGTTGCCGTGGTGTAGCGATTTGCGTCTCTGACCATGATTCACCCATGGGAACTGCCCGGGTTCGAGTCCCTGAGCGCGGTACTCGCGCCCACGCCCAACCCAGGTGTTCGTCCTCCCCTCGGGGCTGGTTGGTAAAGGGGTACGTGGCTTAGGATGAGGTATGTGTGTATGTATATGTACATATAAGCATATAGTGGTAAAGACACGTTACATACACATACAGTAATCACAAACAGAAATCGCGAGCAGTAATCACAAACAGTAATCACAAATAGTAATCACAAACAGTAATCACAAATAGTAATCACAAACAGTAATCACAAACAGTAATCGCAAATAGTAATCACAAACAGTAATCACAAACTAATCACAAACAGTAATCACAAATAGTAATCACAAACAGTAATCATACACGCGATTAATCAAAAAGAAACACGAGATAAATAATGACAGTTCTTCCAGAAATCATATCAACAGGCATCCAATACATCGCCAAGATTATCTGAATCAGTTTCATCAAATAAAGCTTGACACAGCTTGAAGGCAGGGAGCAGATAAGCTGTCACAACACTGAGCGAAGTGATATTTAATGGAAAAACCATGACTGATACTAAAGGAGACGTAAGAGTTCACACGAAATGAAATAAAAAATATGGAGAGAGAGAAAGAGAGAGAGAGAACACGAGGGGAGGGGAGGGGGTGATAGTGTTCAATCTCCATTACTCAATCCATAATCCCCCCACTACCTTCGCCAGTGGGACGACCTGGGCCCCCCTGTCTTGCGAGGGAACGACGACGACCCCGGAGTTGCGGAACAACTCCTCTAGGAATTACGACTCTCCCAAATTGCGGAACGACTCCTCCTCCGAAGCAGTACGACTCCATCGAGTTGCGGAACGATCCCCCGAGGTAGTACGACCACTCAGTCACGGAACGACCTAAAGTTACGGAGGAAAAAAACTGAGGTACGACGACCCCCTGAGTTGCGGAACGACCGGGAATCATAAAACGACCCCCCCCCACACTCACATGTTACGTAACTGAATTCTGAACGTAACATAATCCAACTGATAGTGCAGTTCAGTGACAACACGGGTGTTGGGCATGTGACTAAGGCGGAGGGAGGGGTAGGGGGAGGCCAGTACGGAGGATACAGTGTGAACAGTACATCGACAGAGAAGGGTTGGGGGGAGGTGTGACAGGTGGGGGGGCCCCCATAAGAGGACCCTGGGGAGGGGAAGAACCCACGTGGGGGGCCCCTGGTCCCGCCAGGAAGGGTAAGAATGGTCCCATCGCAACTGGTGCGTTACGAAGCCAGTACAATACCGTAACGCACACATAACACACACACACACACAGGGGGGTCAGGTGGAGTAACATTTGACAGTGACGGATGACAGTAAGCAATGACAGACTCGTGTATACACCGAGTATCAGAGGGCATTCGCATCAGGAAGCGATGTATGAATAACGTAACGCGCGCTCGTTCAACGCTGATCGTAATACGAAAGGTCAGAGGGGCGTTACACACGGGTCACGCTGTTACAGAATGTCCTGCCACAGGGAATGATTACACCAGACGTCTATATATATACACATAAGCTCAGGGTACCGCCAATCAGTATTCAGTAATCAGTGATTACATCGTCGAAGGCAGCAGGGCCCTAAGTTGGTTACTGGTGATTTGTGTAGCTCGTTAAGTAGTTAAGTAAGCTTGTTTTATTGTGGGCTTTTGGCCTATCAGTTGCCAGGACCATTAAAGCCTTCAAACAACAAGTTGTAATCACCAGTCGAAGCATCTTTATCACATGAAGAATATTAAAGAATTCGAACAGCAACACACCACTGGGTACCTCCGAGGATGTGTGTGGTGGTGGAAGATGTAAGAATCTCTCAGGCCAGTGTGGTACAAGACAGAAGACATACAGATAATTCAGAGAGAATGAACTGCAAACTGTCACTGTGACTTATGGAGGCGCAAATAATGTCAGTCTTGGAGTTGGTGTTCTAGATGATTCTTAACACACACACACACACACACACATACCTGAACACGTTTGTAGATGATGCTGAGGTAACGAGGGAAGGGAAAAGCGAGAGGGACTGCATCAGCTTACAAGGGGACCTAGGTAGAGTCCAAAGTTGGTCTGATAACGTGGTTGATGAAATTCAACCAGAGTATATACAAATTAGTGAGGATGGGGCAGAGTGAAAGAAGGATTCAATGTGATTATTACCTAGCAGGATATGAGCTTCAGGATTGTGTGTGTGTGAGAAGGACTTGGGAGTCGACATCCTATCGCCAGAGTCCCACATAAGGGGAATAGTTAAGGAGACAAATGTCAGAATAGTTTTCTAGTGTATGGACGAGGGAATATTTAGCAATCTGTTCACATCCTGCATAAGGCAAAGCTAGAATATGCTTCTCAAGTTTGGTCACAGCACCTAAAGAAACACAAACAGCTAATAGAGAAGGTCCAGAGGAGGGCAACAAAGATAATGCCATAATTAAGGAAGATGAGTTTTAGAGAGACAAGGCCACAAACCTTAAATCCGCCCACCATGGAAGACAGTAGAGTGAGGGGTGACCTGATCACAACCTTTAATCTTCTGAATTAGCTTGATGATGTAGGTAGTGAACTGTTCTTCGGGAGGTGTAAGGACAGAACGACCGGAGAACATAACATGATATCAATGAGGGAATATCTTATAAGATGTGTAAAGAAATAATTTCACAGAAAAAGACCGGTGGATGACTGGAACAATCTGACAGAGGATGTAGTAGAAACAGACTCATACAGAAGATTAATAAGTCATACACGACAGAAGGGAATGTTCAAGAGATGGGGCCCCACGAGTGTAGACTCCCTCCCCGTACAGCACAACGAGGTAATTACACACACACACACACACACACACACACACACACACACACACACACACACAGATGGTCAGGTTCGATACACACAAACTGAGCTGAGTTTGCGGCAGGCGAAGTCGCTACAGATGAAGATTAAGCTAAGCGGAGGAGTCATAGCTGAGAGCAAGCTAAATAGTGCTGTTACAGCTGAAGGTTTCCTGAAGAGTTTGATTATTAGTGAAGGTAAGCTGGGAGGGTAAGTAGGCGTAAGCTGTTTGGTAATAGCTGAGGGAAAGCTCATCAATGTCGTTATAGCTTAAGGTAAGCTCAGCCATGCGGTTTTCAGCTGAGGGCAAGGTAAGCCATATTGGCATAGCTGAAGGAATGCTTAGTAAAGTGGTTTTAGCTGGCCTAAGCTCAGCAATGTAATTTTAGCTGAGGGTAAGCTAAACGGTGTGATTTTAGCTGAGGGTAAACTCAACAATGCAATTTTAGCTGAGGGTAAGCTAAACAGTGTGGTTTTAGCTGAAGGTAAGCTCAGCAATGTAATTTCAGCTGAGGGTAAGCTAAACAGTGTGGTTTTAGCTGAGGGTAAGCTCAGCAATGTAATTTTAGCTGAGGGTAAGCTAAACAGAGTGGTTTTAGCTGGGGGTAAGCTCAGCAATGTAATTTTAGCTGAGGATAAGCTAAACAGTGTGGTTTTAGCTGAGGGTAAGCTCAGCAATGTAATTTTAGCTGAGGGTAAGCTAAACAGTGTGGTTTTAGCTGAGGGTAAGCTTAGCAATGTAATTTTAGCTGAAGGTAAGCTCAGCAATGTAATTTTAGCTGAGGGTAAGCTAAACAGTGTGGTTTTAGCTGAGGGTAAGCTTAGCTGTGGATAAGCTAAGCGGTATGGTTCTAGCCGAGGGCAAGCAAAAGATTGGTACAGTTAAGGGGAGCTATGCTACATAGCTTGGTTATAGCTGAGGGTAAGTTCAAAAATAAGGTTATAGCTGGGATAAGCTTAGATGTATGATTATAGCTGAGTGAGGTTATAGCTGAGGAGTAAGCTAAGGACTATGGTGATAGCTGGAATAGGATAAGCAGTGTGGTTATAGCTGAGGGTGAGCTTAGCAGGTAAGCTAAGAAGTATGGTTATAGGTGTGGGTAGCTCAGCAGGTAAGCTAAGAAGTGTATTTATAGCTGAGGATAACCTTAGCAGCTAAAGCTAGGATAAGAAGTGTTGTTATAGCTGAGGGTAAGCTTAGCAGGTGAGTTACGATAAGAAGTTTAGTTATAGCTGTGGGTAAGCTCAGTGGGTAAGCTAGGATAAGCAGTGTGGTTATAGCTGAGGGTGAGCTAATCAGTGAGATTATAGCCGGGGAGAATCTGAACAACGCAGTTATAGTTGAGGGCAAATAAGCTAAGCATTACGATTATCGATGAGGGTAAGCTAAAGGAGTGTGGACATAGCTGAGGGTAAGCTATAAGCTGTGAGTGTACCCAGGAAGACAACACTGGGGACACCTCAAGCCCCACTGTGGGTAAAGCTAAAGCGACCCACTGTATAAATATATATATATATATAAGCTGCCCCCTTACAGCCCACCCCCTACTCCCCCCCACCCCTCCCTCCCCCCCTTGTCAATACCACCTCGCTCAGCCGCTCGAAGGTCCACCTCGAGCAACGAGGTGGACCCCACCAACCCCGCTGGGAGAAGTCCCCCTCGAGCGACCCAGCCGGAGGCGCGAGGACAGGAGAGGTCAGACGCCTGTGGTCAGAGAACACACCTGACCTGAGACGCCGTTTCTGGACAACCCTTTCAAACCCCATCCTTCCCCTCGCACTATACAAATCGTCTTTGTCCAATCAGCGTATGGACGGGCATATTTACCCCCACAACACACCAGGTAAACCCGTGGACTGTACGCAAAGTACCTGGGGACCACTCATAGCCTGCCCCAGCGGGTAAGAGGCTTCCAACCCAAGAATCTCTTAAAAAAAAAGAATATTTTTACCAACTCGTAAAAAAAATTAGCTATGTTTAATATCATTTATAAAATATCACTGGAAAAATAAAAACCTTTGTGAGTATTTTACAGTTGTGGTTTTGACGTACCTTTTTCTTTATATCTGCTGACGGTCCTAGTAGGAGATTGGAGGCATTTAGGGGGGGAGGGGAGGGGGGCCCACCTTACAGATGGAAAAAAAAATGGGGTACACGTACCAATGTTCCACTGTGTGAGGAAACAGAAATGGGTTTTACGGGAACCCAACCCGCGTTCCTGGGTTTCAGAGAGTGAGAGGAGTTAGCACCGATTCACCAGAGAAGAAGGGAGGTTGTGTGTGGAGGGGGGGGGGGTTAAAGCATGGCTCACCATTGGGCGTAGCGCACATACACACAGACACACACACACCCCCGTAAACTTGGGATTCGAACCGCTCACAACACCACACACCCTCCCGCCACCACAGTTACCGCCTTACTGACGGGGCCCAGGCCGCCCCTCGCTCGCGAACCCCGGCCACCCAGCGGGTCTCCACGTGTGCAGCACCCGGGGAAGGGAAGAGAAGGGGAAGGGAAGAGAAGGGGAAGTGGAAGCGAAGGGGGAAGGGGAAGGGAAGGGGAAAGGGAAGGGGAAGGGGAAGGGGTTCCCATTACACCCATGTCAGGCTCATTCTACATGGTCTTCAAGCTGGGAATATTTTTTCTTTTTTTGTCATGGGATAAGGATACAGCCTGCGCTTCCTTCTCAGCAGCAGGGTAGTGTGTGACGGGGTCAGTTTGGTGTGTGTGTGTGTGTGTGTGTGGGTGGAGTTGGCGAGCGTCGAACCTTTGTAGGTGTACAATGAGGTGTGGGCTCTGCCAGCCACCCAGCTAGCTACCCATGCCCGTCGGCAGCGACACACACACACACACAGCGTACGACCAGTGTCGTCAGGCCGCCTATTTGGGATGGTTGCATAACGGTCGTAGCGCCCCGGTGGTACGACGGGACGACCCACGACCCCTGAGCACGGTTTGTTATGACGTCATGGCCCTCTGTACTAAGGGACACGTGAAAGGGCCACGACCATCGTGCCCAAGGGTCGTACAGTTCTGCTCGAGGGTCGTACCGCCGTGCCCGAGAAATCTTAACAAACAAAAGCAAAACCATCTTTACTCTGAGAGGCCACCTCCGTAAACATCATTTGTAATCGACATTAAATAACTATAACCACACTCGTCTCAATTTTCTCACACTTGCCGCGGATTTCCCACATTCGTCTCAGATTTCCCACACTTGCCGCGGATTTCCCACATTCGTCTCAGATTTCCCACACTTGCCGCGGATTTACCACAATCGTCTCAATTTTCCCACACTTGCCTCAAATTTCCCACACTTTACGCGGATTTCCCACACTCGCCTCAAATCTCTCACACTTGCCGCGGATTTCCCACGCTGTGAACCCACACAACCCCCCCTTAAAGACACCTGGCAACACTCTACCCCTTCATCCTCACTACCTCACATCCCTAACTATTCCCCCCCCCGCGTGGTTCTGTATATGGGGGCTGGGGAGGGCGGATCAAGGGCTGCTGGCCCTTGGAAAGGCCCGGATGGGTACGTGGTCTAGCAACAGTCTCCCAGAGTTAGCCTTGGGACCTGACACGGGACCCGGTACGTGTGTGTGTGTGTGTGGTCAGAGATGGTGATAAGAGAGATAAGGTACAACACAGAGAGAGATATCTTTTCAAGAGTTCTCTGGCAATATTCTGTTGCTCTCAGAAGGAAAATATCAACGTCTGTCTCTTCATTCTTCGACAGCACGGCAGTACGGCTCTTAAACACGACGGTAAGGCCCTCAAGCACCGTCGTGCTCAAGCGACAATTACTTTGAAAGACAGACTTTAAAAAATGACGACAATTTCCCAGGTTTCCCCAGGCAATTTAGAACGTCATGTAAACAGTAAAAGAAGAAAAAACTTACAAGGTAATAATTCTCTGGCAAACTCTGTAAAAAATAATAAATCCGGAACATCATTATATGAGGCAGTTGTTTTATGGAAAAATGGCCCTTTAGGAACACTGTATCTATAATAATAATAATAATAATAATAATAATAATAATAATAATAATAATGATAGTAATAATAATAATCATGATAATAATAATAATAATAATCTAAAGGAACGCGTGAGCGAGCCGTTCGTGCAGCAGCCGTGATCTATCCAGGCTGAAGTATTCAGAAATGAGTTGTTCGTGAGAGCGTAACACGTCGGGCCAGCGCCATTACCAAGCAGGGAGCGGGAGGAGGGAGGACCATAAACCAGGAATTAACACACCTGTTATTCATAACGGCCGGGCGGGCCCAACTGCGAATAATGTTATACATTCCAATTATTTTACATTAATCAAATGATTATTATTAATCTTTTTTTATCTATTTCTTGAACAGAAAGGAACTGGTAATGTCATTCAGAGAAGCTATAGCTTTCTCTGCAATGATGATAATGATAATAAAAATAATAATAATAATAATAATAACAATAATAATGCATACTATAAACGCACAACAGCGCTCACTAAAAGACCATCACGTGCTCTTAGTGCACAAACTGTGCTCACTTTGAAAGCATACTGTACTGAAGTGCACAATAAAATGCTCAGTACAAGAGGATTGTGAACAGGATATAAGGAGGAGGAAGAGAAGAGGAGAGGAGGAAGAAGAGGAGGTGAAGGAGGGACAATGAGAGAAGATGGAGGACCCCCATCCACCCCCAACGCCCTCCAGAAGCAGGCAGCCATAACTACAAACACACATATTGAGAGTCGGCCCGGAGACGTAATTCATCCCACGCGTTAAGCTATACTAGGAGAAAGAAATAAAGATTAATTGTAATCAGAACTCTTATTTCTCTGTAACTAGTCTTAATCTTATTCATTTTTCTGTACACTGGCTCAATAATCACCCAAAGCAGGAACAATTAATTGGTTTCCGTAATTGACTAAGAAAATAAATGAATCAAAATTACGTCCCGCGCGAAAATTACAAGCAACGACGTAAAGAAAACGAAGATGAGAAAATGGGAATAAAGATAAGTTTTCTCTTTCTACGAGCAGAAAACGGATTTGGTGTAAAATGAGATTTTAAACTTAAAAATTATAAAAAGAATTTCATTCATTGTTCGGTAGTTGTTGCAGGGAATTGATTAACTGCAAATATGGCGAGGAAAATAATATGACCGATTGCATATTTGTTCAGGACGGAGACGACGTTGGATAGATGCCCTTAAACTTATTATGCAAGGCGCTGCGTTCACGACGGTACGACCGTTGAGCACGACGGTACGACCCATGAGCACGACGAATCGACCTTAGAGTACGACGGTACGACCCTTAACCACGGCGGTACGACCCTCAAACACGACGGTACGACCCTTGAGCACGATGGTACCACCTTTACACACACGACTGTACGACCCTTGAGCACGACGGTACCACCCTTACACACATGACAGCGTAACCCTAAACGATGGTACGACCCTTAGTTATGAAGACCTGGTCAATTAAACACTTGACCCCTCAAAAGGTCAGGTCAAAGGTCCAAGGGTTAACGTGACGCTCAATGTTACGCATCCTCAGCGCCCCTAAACCACCTCGCTAACTACCCAACAAGTACCACCGGCACGTAATGGTTACGTCATCTGTACGTCATAATTACGTCACTTGGAGAAAAGGTTAATCCAATAATTTCGGCAAAATTAACTTTAATCAAGACAGTTATTTGGAGGATGTTAGAGACACGAGGGAACATAATGGGGGCCAATCTAGAACCAATTCGAACAGCTAATAGGGTCTCCTTGCGCTAACTTCCGCTCTAGGGTTTAACTGGCCATAAAAATGTTCCCCGTCGCTTCTCACAAGAGACAATAGCCTTTGCCTAATTGAAGGCGTCATTTAATTGGCTGACTGACTGCATCGTGTTCCAGATGTCACCAGTGCCCTTAACTGAGCCTACTGTCCTTGCTTTTCTAACCGACGGGCATAGATTTTTAACAGAATTTTCTTGGCATATCCATTACACAATCACATTAAATTTGCATATTCACATCTCGTGGGATTTGTGCCATATGATTCTGAATATATTTGTTTTAAACCGTACAGCGCATGCTCGACAAATCCGGTCAAAATCTTGACCGGATTTACCGTCCTTCCCCACCTGAAAGGCAGGAGGCGCCAGACGTATGACTAGTTTAGACACCAGTTTAAAGAGGGAAGCTCAACGCCCTGATGTCCAACAATTTTCTCCATGAAACGATCATTAATCAAACTAAATAATGGTAGGAAGTACCAAATATGTACATAAAAACCAACAGAGTAATTTTCCTTTTTATTATTTCGTGAAGTGAGAGATGGTAAAATAGCCATCGGCCACGATGCTCAGGTGAGCGCGACACAGAAAACGGTGCCCCCTCTCAGAGTTGCAAGGGTAACTTCCCTAACCTCAGAAAGGCCGCCACACATCACATTCACGGACAATTTACGTCTACTCTCACGACTTCCAGCACCTCAACGTGTTGCGAATGGGACTCCTATTCTCCAGTGAATAAGCTGAAGCATGAATTCTACCCTGACTACACCCAGAAGACCTAAATCTTCTCGAGTACACTTATATTTGAAGGCCCCAGCCAAGGACGCAATGGAGAAGAGAGAGATTACTATAAAGGATTTTTAAGGAGGTGGGAACATCTGTTTCCTAAAAAAAGGGGGGGGGGAAAGAAAGTAACTGGTAGAATGAAATATGGCTGATGATGACAGGGGAAAACCGACACGGAGGGTGCGAGAATATGGTTCCGGCCATCACTTCAACACTCCTAAGTCAGGAGGGGAGTACTTGCCCGAGGCAGCTGGTGTCTGCAATCTAGTTGCCTCACCTCATGTAACAGCTTAACAACCTCACAACGTAACTTAACCTGACTTCATCTGACAAACTGACCAACCTAACCTCACATGACAACCTGACCGACTTGCGTGACTTCACTCGACACCAGCTACGCCCACAATAACGTAAAAAAGCACCCACGTCCAATGATTTGACGTATAGTGGCATCAACATAAATAATTCGTTAAGTACAACGTTAATTACGTACAAATTTCATGAAGATTCGAACGGATTCGTGATATTTAACACCTTCAGGAGTACAGAGATGATGAATAAATGTAGGTTTATATATATATATA
>JAYMFT010023643.1:0-16316 GCA_038088735.1 Panulirus argus
CAATGTTTCCTGACGGGGCGGTCTTGAGGATAAGATGTTTGACTGCTTTTACTGCCGCTTCTGCGTGTCCGTTAGACTGAGGGTAATGTGAAGTAATGAGATGGTGAATGCCCCAGTGGTCAGTGAAGTGTTTGAAGTCTTGGCTGGAGAATGGGGGACTTCTGTCAGTCCATAAGTGGAGTGGGACACCAACATCACAGGAATAGACACAAAACAATCTTGTGACTCAGGCTGCGGTTGTGTCACGTCCACAGAGAACAACTACAGGCCAGCCTGAAAGTCGATCAGCAATAACAAGGAATTACTTCCCTGTGACTTGAAAGAAGTCAACTGATACACTTTTGAAGGGCCGGGACGGGTTGTTGTCGCACATGTAGGGTTCCTGTTGCTGGCTGGGGAGAAGCTGTTGGTAGGCGTCACAGGCTTCTATCGTACTCTTTATATTGGCGTCGATGCTTGGCCAAAATACTGTCTGTCTTGCACGATGTCGAGTAGCTTCAATCCTTCAGTGGCTGTCATGGAGGTGAGCCAAGGTGCGTCAACATTAATTCTCCATCTGCGTAAAGGCTGTCCCGCAGTTTCCAATATGAGAGGGCAGAGGTATGGAGGTCATAGCGATTGGTGGCAAACCCGTTCGTGACATAGTGGAGGAGGTGACTATAGTGTTGATCCTGAGATGCAGTGGCGTGGAGCTCCTGTAGGGTTCTATCTTCTTCGAGGATGGGTCCTCTTCCCAGGTCGTTGGTGGAAGTGGCGGTGCTGGCGACAATGCACCTGATGTGGGCAGTCGAGGTGGTGCAGTCTTCCTCATCTTACGGTGTAGGATGGCTGGTCAGGGAGCAAGACAGGGTGTCCGGTGTACAGACTTGTTTTCCCTCGTGCCAGACTGCAGTGAAGATGGGCTACTTTCACCTTAAGGCATTGTAGGCGTGGATTCTCAATGGCATCCAGTGTGTAGTGGTTGAGAATTGGTATCAGGGGGTGATGGTCAGTCATCAAGGTGAAATGTTGAAGTCTAGACAGGTATAGGTGGCACTTAGCCATGGCCCAAGCGACTGCAAGTAGCTCCAGCTCTACGGTGGCGTAGCGAGTTTCTGTGTCTTTGAGAAACCGAGAACCACACTGGACGAGACGCATCTGGCTGTGGCCATTGTCTTGAAGTAGGGTGTAGCCTTGTACGTACAGGCATGAGGCGTCTATCTGCAGGATCATGGGCGAGGCTGGGTTGAAGCGTGCCAGGACAGGTGGTGAAGTCAGATTTGCCTTAACCTTCTTGAATGCCTGCTCATGGTTGGGGGTCCAGATGAAGGAGCGTTTGGGGCTCATGAGCAAATGTAGGGGCTGTGCTGCTGCTGAGATGTCTGGAGTGAAGTCGGCAAGTTGGTTGACGAGACCCGTAAATGACCTGAGGTCCATGATGGATGGTGTAGGGAAGTCACGTATAGTGGATACCTTGTTGGGGTCTGCTGCAATGCCGGCGGATGATAGGATGTAACCGCAGAAGTTAACCTGAGGGGCAGCTACAGTGAACTTTTCCTTGTTGAGGGTGATGCCATATTGACGGCACCTGGTCAGCATTTGGTGTATGTGTTGTAGGTGGGAAGGGAGATCCTCGTTGAACAGAAGGATGTCATCTACGACCTTCACACAGCTGGAAATGCCTTGTAGGGCCATATCTCCACGGAGACAGTGCTGGAACCTTCCATACGGAGTTATGAACGCAGTCAGATGGCGGTCCTCGTCCGCTCACTCCATCTGCCAGTAGCTGTGTAGGCTGTGGTGAAGTACTTTGCAGTAGGAGAGAAGCTGCGAACGGCATCGTGGGGCATGGGCGATGGGTGTGTAGGGCAAGAGACCTGAGCGTTTAGGTGGGTGTGATCCACGGTGATGCGGACACCTTTGGCCTTGGGTACCAGGACCACGGGGTGGCACCATTTGGAGGGTTCGTCGCCTGCAGGCGTGATGATTCCTTATTGTACTAGGGAGTCGAGTTCTTCTTTCTCTTGATCCCTGAGGGCAAATGGAATGGGCCTAGGCGTATGTACAGTGAAAGGTGTAGCGCTGGGTTTCAGGTGGATCAGCATTGGAGGAGATACGTGGATCCGTCTGATCTGTGCCATTTTGATCCATGAACTCAAATGACTGTTCCTCGGAGAGCTTAGGATCTGAAGAGTGACGGGGAAATGTCCAGTTCGCACCAGAAGTTGAAATAAAAATGATCAAGCTGTGAGCGAGTGCGTGGATGTGGCTGCGTACATATGTGTATTGCGGTGGTGGGCAGGGTTTAGTCAGCCAGAGCAATATGGTGGCTGACTTGAGGGGACGCCAAGGAGCCTATGAGCTGCACCAAATTTTGAGCAGGAAGTTCGCAGCTCACAATACCACACTGCACTGTAACACTATAATGCACTGACACTCTAACACTGCACTGCACCAACACTGTAGCACTCCTGGGGACACTGTAGAGAGTATCCTGGGTCACTGAAAGAAATCAAACATGAGAGCTGAGAGGTAAACACTGTGTAATGGCGGACTCCTGCTTGAATTTTCTAATGTTGGGCCCGGCTGATTGAAGTCTCTGTCACGGGAGTGGCTGCTTGTCAATGCACCATGGATGTGATGGAACCGAGGGGTAATGAATTAAAACTAAGTTCTTAACACTCCCATTTATTACACCAGACAGATAGCCTAATGTGAGAGCATCGAATTGGATCCAGCGCTCATCACTCCTCAGCGGGCACTGCTGGCCCACACAACGCGCATGCATGGCGGGAAAGCAGCAACGTTGCCACCGTACAATGTAATTTTAAAATCCAGCCAGCAGTCTTACAATGTGCAGCACTGATACTTGATATATACACACTAACCAGCCAATCATATACCCTTACTTCAAATTAATTTGCTGCCCTAAATCATCACATATTCTCCTGTAACTTTTTCGAGACATTTGTTAGACTACAAGGGTACTATCTGTGTTTCAAAATAATAACCAGATAAACTTCATATATCCATCATGATGATACCTAGGAAGTGATGTTTAGAAGATGGTGAACCAAGTTATTCAAAGGTGATATTTATGCATGTCTTTTTAAGTGACATACATCTGGTGTATAGTTGTGTCTTCCTAAAATTGGTGAAGACTCAGTAATTCATGAGTGACCGTTATCCAAATGGAAACATTTTCCATCACACCTAAGCAAAAGGAATGCCTTTACTGAAAATCAGCATTTATGAACACTCTAGATACCAGCAGTGCCTGTGCGAGTTTCTATACAACTTTCCATGTGCCACAGTAAAAAATAAGTCAATTCAATCATAACATCTCAATGGAAAATACAGTTAACTCCTCAATAATATTATCAAGAACTATTGTTATCTTTACACACATGCTTCTTATAAGTTGTCTCTCACACTTAGGCCAAGTGCCTCATGATGAATTTTTCTTTAAATCTCAATATCAAAGATCCAGTACCAATGCTCTACAGAAAATTTTATATGGTAGTCTAACAAATACAGAAAATAATACAAGGTAAAAAAGTAAATTGAGTAATTGATTAAAAAAAGTGATCAAGTAAGTAATAAAAGGGTAAGAAAGACGTGGTAATAAGAAGAGGGTGGCTGAAAGAGCCACAGAGAGTGTGCTGAAATGGTCTGGACATAGAGAATGAATGAGGAGAGGTTAACAAAGTATATAAGTTTCAAAAGTGAGGGGATAAGAAGGGGGAGACTAACTTGGAGGGGAAATGATGTAATGAAAAAGATCATGAGTGACTGGGAACTGAACATGTAGGAGGATGCATGGTGTGCATGGGATAGAGTGAACTGAAGTGTTTTAGTATACTGGGGGCCATATGCTGTAATTGGACTGAACCAGGGTAAGTGAAGTGGCCATGGTCATAGATAGACGGCTGTGGTTCTTGTGCACTGAATAACAGTTAGAGAATGGGTGTGAGTGAATGTGGCCTTTCTTCATCTGTTCCTGGCACTACCTCACTAACATGGGAAATGGCAAACAGGTATGAAAAATAAAAGAAAAAGATGTGAAATCATCATACTTGATCTGGATGGCCAGAGAGGGTGATGGCAACACTCTGGCTATGAAGATCCCAGATTTTTATGGAATGGTCTCCATAGGCTGCGGCCAGAACTCCCGCTGTCAGAGGATGCCACTTCAGTATCGTTGCCTGCATATCAAGATATTTACTGAATATTACTCACACTAAAATCTCTTAAACATCAATGTGTTACCTCAGTACTATCAAAAAAAGAATATTTATGTAATATGACTAACTATGATATTTTTGAAATACTAATACCCAGCATACCAATCTATACAAAATATCCAATGTCATTACTACATGGACTATCTCTATCTATAATCATTAAATACTACTGCATAACACATTCAATGGACACTACTCTTGTGGATAGTACTACCAATATCCAGTGTGTCATTTCAGAACTGCTACTTAAAATAAGTTATTCTGCCATGCTTCCAATAATTCATATACTGTAACTCTAAAATTAGCCAGTGAAATGTAGTGAGTGCTATACTAAAATGTAAAATCAATGATAAATAGTAAAAATGAAACCATCAAAGTCTCTTTCACTCTCGTAACTTACCTTGTCTGATGAGCCAATGTCCATAAATGTTTCATTGGGTTCATTGGTGGGTTGCGTTAAACCTCCCTCTGGAATGTGCCACAAGTTGATCTTCCCATCATCACAAGCTGTGCGAAGGAAAGTGGTTTGTTAATACATACTTCCTACAGTTTTGTGATTGTTGCAACTAAACATGTTGCAAATAATAACTGCTCCAATGAATCTCTAACGAGGATAAAATTCAGACAGATGGCTAAAGATTAACTAAAATGATCTCCAAACAACTGGCATCATCACAATTCACTTCTTTAAACAAAAACATAAACCTCATACAAGTAACAAAACCTGCTAATCATACCTACCTTTACATTTCCAACTAATAATATCAAAATAAAACCTAAGGCAAAAATGATAAAATATGAGGCAGCAGGAGTTATATCCTCATGTATCTAGCAATGTCATATCAAAGGGTAGTCTCTCTCCATGAAAACCACTTCCCTGTACTTGTACTGAATTCATGAGTCATACGGCCTGTGACCCTTACAACTGACTGAAAAACTTAGTCACAGGTCTGTGGCCTCTCATTCACTACTGTCAGAGTCCTCTCTCCTGATATACAATAACAAGGTGAACAAAACTGGACAGTTGTCTATCTAATATCTTCTTATTCTGAAGCCTTAAAAAATTATCACAATGGGAAAAAGAACTCTCATATCAAACAAAATGATCTATCTGTACATCTATGACAAAGATTTCTGGTAATTAACAAATATCTCTCCAAACCAAAATCAATAAAGAGAAGAATTTTCTACGATTAGAACAACTTACCAACTCCTAAGGTGTAATCATTGAAAGGGTCAAAAGCAAAATCCATAACATTGGCAGTGTTCATGAGAGAAGGAATGACACCATCTGGCTGTCGCCCAGTCTTTTTGTGCTTCAAGATGGACAATTTGCCACCTGGACCACTTAAGGGTAACACCACGAACTCTGAATTTGCTGTAAAATAAAATACATTTCAACTTTACTAGAATATATACATGACACATTAGTCTACATATCACTGCTCTTCTGAAAAATCTTCAAAGAAAAATATCAAGTCACTATCATTTACAAAATCACTCCCATATGTGAAGGTTTCGATAACAGAAACAAGTTTAGTTTAACACATCATCCGATTATGTTCACTTAATAGAAAGAAACACTTTAGAAATCAATGCTCATTCAGTCAGGTGCATCAAAGACAAATTGATATATAGGAAACAGTAGATATGTCCTCACACCTCTGGGGAGGCCACATTGGGGTTGACTTTGGTCTCTGACATTTTAAACTCAGGTTTTGGACTGTACCAATGAAAATACTGACCAAATTTTTTCAGGGCTAAAGGTCAGTTTCCCTGGATGTGTCACAAACAGTGACTAGATCAAATGAGACAGGAATGCGAGGCAAAAGCCTAGATATACCTTCTCTAAGCAGTTTTGGTTGACAAGCGCATAACCTAATGAGCAACATCTGTAAGGCCCATCATCATCTGTATTCCCTTACCTTAAGGCTTCCACCAAAAAATAAAGTTTTAAGATATCAGAACTTATGTGCACCACTGCTCTAATCATTGTTGTCTGCCACAAAGAAAATTAACATGCAACACATCTTAACATCAAGAAACAACATTAAAATACATCTCAGCTAAAAATCTTAAGAACTCTTTAAACTAGCCAATGATTTTTTTTTAACCACTCCAAGACTATGAGCAGCAATGTCTATACCATCAAAATTTGCACATCTACTCCAAAAGACTGAGCTAATGTTCAACTTAATGTTGTTCCTACAGACCCTATGGAAAAGAATGATTCACAAAATGAATGATAGTCACTTACACAGTGTGAGTGATAATCACACTGACTGTATTTTAAAGGTAAAGGTGGTAACATTTATCATTATTATACAACTCCTGAACCCCTATTATGGGGCTCCTATAGCAAGGCTTGACTCAACATGGGAACAAAGGAATGATGGACTCCTATATGTCAAGAAGGCCCTTGATGAGACAATAAAACCCCATTGAAGGTGATGTCTCACTTCTGGTGTAAGCACTTGTAGGGCAGATTCTGGGAACACTGGTGTTGACAACATGTCAATAAAACATTAAGAATAGGTGAAGATGTATAAGCCAGCACATCAGTGGTTGATAAGTTGCACTCCTCTGACCTAGGAAATTGTCTTTACTCTCTGCTTCACCTAGACTTGGACTGCTGGCATTCAGTCCACAAACATACAATTTATGCTTGTCACATGTAACACCTGACACCACGTAACTCATACAACTCGTTCTTCATGATTCTTGATTTATCTGTAGTGAGTGCTATGCACGCCCTGCCTTTTAGCAAAATGGTAGGAACAACAGACAGAAGAAATAGGTAGGAACATTAAGTAGAAGTACATGGTAGGAAATTTCAGCAAGAACATTAGGTAGGAGCCTCTGAAAACACTGCACTACAGCTGCCCTCTGCCAGTGGCCTCTTAAGGGTGAGGCATTATAGGCTAAGAAACGGCACTGGAGTTCACTAGTTATGGAGGCTCTTTTGCCATGGCCACCCCATGGGGGGAGTTCCTGAAGGGAATGGGCATGAGATATATTGATAGAGAGAAAGAAGGTGCATGATAGCAAATGACACTCAGCTAAGAAAGTGCTGATCAAAGCTGAGGGGTGCAGTGACAGATTGAAAATATGCTTAAGAAATAGTGACTGGTGAAGAACAGAACAAATAAAATGAGTTTAAGCAAAGGTGGTGATTGGCGCTGTGCAATGATGCTGAGTGTATGAGTCAATCAACTAGTGACGATCAGCACATAAGTGTGTTAAAGACAAGTGCATATCACTATGTTTATTTAGATGTGGCTACTTATCATCATTTTCAAGCAATTTCCTTCTCACCAATAACATGGTTTACAAGTGTATATCACTATGTTTATTTAGATGTGGCTACTTACCATCATTTTCAAGCAATTTCCTTCTCACCAATAACATGGTTTCATGAATTGTGTTTGTCTGTTCCAGCCATCTAAAAGAGTAAGATGAAATACCCTATACTGGACTCTATACCTTCATCACATGGAATATATGATGAAATGCCCTGTACTGCACCACACAATGCCACTCTGTTTTACTCATCCACAGTGGAGGATAAAATGACTTGCACTGGATCATGACTCGACATCCTTGTCATCTAGAGTACAAGACAAAATATCTAGCATTGGAAACATGAGATGATGTGTCCCTGACCTGAATTGAATCCTTCTGTTTCATCATCTCTAGTGGAGGTACATGTGCCCTGTGGTGGTCATACATAATGCTAGCCACATCATTCCTTTATGAAGCTTATGTTAAAACAGTGGTGTATCAAATTCATGTCAACCCAGAACTAGGCTACTGACAATCTAGGTTGAGAAACTACAAAAACTTTTCTCTGAAGTGGTTTCTCATGAGCATGAGAGATATTCAAAGATATTCTCTAAGAAAATCAGGGTTAGGCCTTTCCAGCCCCAAGTATTTCTGGCGAGGAAGCACTGGCCTTCCTCATCCTTAGTTATCCACCCAACTATGGCAACAGCAGCAGCTTGCTCATTTTGGGACCACCTTTGGCCAATCAAACTACCACAGAGATGACCATCAATCTTCTGGCTGCCAGACACCTTAGAATTTACATATCATGGGGCATCATCCCAAAAGCAGTTACAGTTGGTAAAGAGAAAGGTTGTTCAAAAAAACATATACACTTTAATGAAGGTGCTCCATATATGATGTGACAGCACTCAGCATAAATACACTGCATAAAATAACGTAAAAATGACATATGGTATAGTACATATACACAAACATACACAAACAATGACCAAAACACACATATAGAAAACTATTCTCTTCAACTAGACAACATCAAAAAAAGAAACTGACCCATAGGTTGGAAAAAGTAAATCCAGCATCATATGCCCCATCAACACATGATCCTAGAAAGTCTGGTGGCTGGCAGCAAAGGGTTGTTAATGTTTTCTGAGGCAGTCTCTGAAGGCATAAGGCAGATGCAAACCAAATGAGCTGCTGCTGCCATGAGGGGAAGGCCAGTGCTTCCTCCTCAGAAATACTGAGGCTTGAAAGGTGTCCTAATCAAATCTCCCTAGAAAATATCTTGGAGAACCTCTATTGCTAATGTAACAGACTGCAGAGAAATGTGTATAAGAGAATATCCCTGAAACCCTAAACTAAGTCCATTCTTACTTACCAGCCATTCCATCACACTCTCCTGGTGTTGTTCGACTTAGGTCTCGTAGGTTTTCAATACATGTGCTTTTATGCCCAGGAGTTCCTTTTAGATGGCGAAATTTGCAAACTCGTCCTAATAACAAAAGAGCAAAAATCAAATTTTAAAAATATTTGAGAATGAAAATATCTGCAGTTTATTAAGGTTTTTAAATTTCAAATGTTTCTCAAAACAAGTGAAAACTCTCAGAGATAATACAATGCAGCAGTCAAGAATGAAGCAACATCTCCCTCTTACCCTGCCAATGGTGATGTCCCTCTGGATTTCATCCTATTGCTGAAACTCTTTCCTTTCTCAATAAATGATCTTACTTCTTCAGCCTCAAACCTAATTCACTTCCACATAATTAATTTTTACTCAACACTCAACTTGATTTGCTTTCTGCCTCACTCCATTACCTGGTCGTTTACACACAATGACCATATTTCCTTTCTTAATTAAGGAACTGTCAAACATCATAGATTGGGGAAGCAGTAAACAGGTTGAATTCAAAAGCCAAAATGTAAAATTCTACCAGTATCTTTCCCTAATTCTCACTCATTTCCAACTGTTCAATTTCAAAACATCTAAAGTCAACCTTGTAATAACAAGCATTTTGGGCACAACCACATCCTCTAATCTATCCTTGAAATTTGAAATAATGAAGAACACAAAATCTTATCCTATCCTGAAAAGTCAGGGGGATGTAGATGTGGAACTCCTGATTGGGGGGGGGGGAATCTTTGTGTTATGATTACACAGCTGAAGTCCACAGGGAAAATTTGAGGATGACAGTTACTCTCCAGTCATACACATTGTGGAATAAGAGAGAGTATATTATAAATATCATAACGTAAACCTAAAAGACAAAAAGAATCTAATGAATTTACGGAAAGAACGAGTGACAGTCGCCCTTCTTGGAGTTGGAGAAGCTGGCTTTTCGTCTACACTAGCCATTCGCTGCTCAAATGTTTTTCTCCTTTCAGCAGCAATTACACGACTACCATCACGGAGAGCCAACTGTTCCTGACAACCACAAATCAGCATAAGAGTTAAGTTAAAAACTTTTGAACATGCAATATTACACAGAATCTGTGTCCCTTGCTTTCTTGAAAAATTTTGCTTTTGATAACTGCTTGTAATCTAATGAAATTTGGTGAGGAGACATACATAGACCATTACCTGTGGGCTAGGACCACACATTAATATATAGTTACAGGTAATCACAAAATTCTAATATAAGTATAGAACATGTGTCACAATTTATTAATGACAGAATATTATGCTTAAAACACGTTTCTGGCTGACAAGGACTAAACATATCATCTACTTAACCCTTAAACTGAAGTTATAATCCAGAAAGTCCATCAGAGAGTGCAAGAAATGATAAATTACCATTCAAAATTAATATAAAATACACTGAAAGTTGTAAAGATACCCTTGTCTTGGCCAGTCCACTTGTGTGAGAGGGGCTGAAGGAAGGTGTGGATGATAAGGCTGACAGCTCCCAGTAAGAAATAAGGATAAGGAGATTTTGTTTCTCTCTTTCCCTTGAACTTGATTTCACAATGTAATCTTATTTCATACACAGGAACAGCATTGGTGGTGCATAATGTGAATATGTATATGGAAATATCACAGTTTTCACACTAATAATCACTGAAGGAAAGTGGCTAACATATGTGAGGAGAATATGGAAGGTTTTGTTTCTTTCTTTTTCTTGAGCATAGTTTTGCTCTCTACTCCTATTTCATATACAGGCATAGTAGTTGGTAAATAACATGAATATATAAAATTTCTTACACTAGTTCTCACTTAGAGACAGCAAGGGGTTGGCATTAGTAGGAAGGGTGTTGGAGGTATTTTTCTACTTCTTTTGGAAATATTCTAGCTTTTTACCTATTTTCGATTACAAAAGTCCTCCTTCATTCCATGATTACAAAAAGAGAAAATTAGATGCAGTTATGTAATGTATTCCACAAGTGTGAGGACAGTGGAAACACCACCAATTCAGGACTCCTGCCTTACATAATCCAGCTAAAGTCACTCTCTAAGTCCTTATTTCTTCACATTTCTCATGTTATTCTTAATTTTCTTCACAAACTGATACTACATAGCATACCTGTTCCTTTTCAACATTGAGGTAATCTAACAATCTACATATTTTACAGATGGGTCAATGTGTGTGGATGACTGACAGGTCAACAGCCATGCACTTACACTGCTGGGTGTAGGGGTATCAAGAAGGGAAAAATTTTTCCCATGCCATTTGGGCAATGGAAGATCTCTTTATAGGATATTTATGGTATGATAAATCAGCTTATTAATTTAAACCAGAGTAGTGAAAGTTCAAACATCAAATGGTGTCAACCACTACTTCCAAAGGGTACATCAATGATTTTTACAATAGAGTAATGTATTCATTTTTGCATTTTTTGCAAAATAGAAACACAAAAACTTTAGCATTACATCTCTTAGTGATATAATTGGTTCCTCCATCAAGGAAAAGTCCAATTTGCATTTAAAAAAATGACTGCACATTAAAGCTTAAATGACTAGCTATTGATTACTAACCAGGTAGTTTCAGATAAATCAGATATGTCCAAAATACAAACCTTTCCAAAATAGGAATTGAACTATGAGAGGCATACTGTATTCAATTCCACAAAACTCTTTTCCTCCTCTCACCTCCTTCTCATCCTGAAACTCAAAACAACAACTTACAATAAACAAATCTCTTACACTTACCCCAACATTCTCTTTCTCCTCCTCTTGTATAGTCTTCTCCTGTCGTACTTCTTCCCGCCTCCTCTCCACCATTTTCTCATCCACTGATATAGAGCGAGACTCAAATGCCTTCCTGATTGAGGCCAGTTTGGAGGGGTTGTCTTCTTCAGTCTCCTCTGTTATCTCCTATCAACAACAAGGTTTCTGTACAACAGCTGATAACAAACTCCTTAATGGGTTACACAAAAAAAAAAGGGCATAACTAACAAAGTATTTAGTATACAACTATAAATTACAACAAATCAAAAAAATGACCAGTCACTACTTATTTTAAATTTGCATTACTTAACTAGACAAAGCTAAATTTTTTTCATTATGATGCAGGAAAATGCACTATCTGGCAACAAGATCAATAAAAATTCTGAGAAGCCTTTCAATATAAAGAAAATATAAATAGTCTAAGAAATTAATTCTAAATATATCTCATTTGCATAATTTATTCATGATAGAAGTAAAACTTCTTTCATAAAAACTGAATTCAAAGAAATACTTTATAAAATTAATCAAAATTACTAAAAGTAGAATACTAAAAATCCATGTCTTTTAAAAACTGTCACCTTCCAAAATCTGCATTATAATACATTCAAGATTACTACCAACTTCAAAAATGAGTTTCCAGTAAATTACTTCAGTAAAGTTTTTGAAGTTTTTTAAGCTGTATGTATTTACAATTATAATAATCAAATAATGTGTACAGTCTGCAATAGGCACGCAAAATGCTCTGTTAACATTGCAACATGTTTAGACGACAATCTGTAGCCCATACATTAACATGTACTTTTAAAACCCTCACAACTCCAAAATCCACACATTCTTTGGTCACAAAATTTTTGGATTTTTGATATTCTACTTGTAACTACCATAATGTGGAAAGGATCCCACATTTAAGTGAATAATAAAAGCATTATTTTCCTTAGAAAGATACAAAAAGCTAAGGCCCAATTACCAAAGTATCCCAAGCATAAAAGCATCCCAATTAATTTAAGGACAAAGACAATTTCCATAAGATTTCAGCAAAGCAGTGCAGCAACAAAACCTGCACAAGACTGAAAATAATCTTACCTTACTATAACTTGAATACAAACCCATTTCCTTCAAAGACTTGAGTTTGATAATTTTCAGTTTTCATGAGAGAAAATGTAAAAGAAATGTCTATACATTGATATATTAACAAAGGAAACATTATAATGTAATAAAAACTCTAAGTACAGTAAAACTATGAAACAAAATCATGCAGGTGAATCTCATTCTTCCTGAAAGATGTTATAAAATATAAGGATATTAAAACTGTCCAAAATCAGAAGAGAACAAAATATCAGAGGTTGCCATGCCACTTCTCATGATATTTACAAACAACTAATCATACTATTGCCCATAAATTGAGATGGCACCTTCCCATGCAGAGATTACTTGCCAAAGCCTTCAAAAGACAGAATTATCTGCTTGCAGTATGCTACCCCTGCTAATACATAAAAAGGAATTTTGATGGGAAATCTACTTTTGTGCTTTAAAATACATAAACCAAAACTGTGAGATCTAACTTGGCCAGGGAGAGGTCCACTGAACAATGGGTACTAGCATATACTCCAGACATGTACCATATCATCCAACCTTAACCAATCAACCAGCCTTAACTTAAGCCAGCCCCACACAAAAGTGCTAACCACACACTAACTCTAAATGTGCTAATGTTCCCCCTCATTTTGAACTGGCAGCCAAGGAAAAATTAATCAAAGATCGACAAGCTCAATATATGCACCTACTCTTCCTGGTTCATAAAGATAACACTAAAGATGGTTCTTCAAGAACAGGCCTCCCTAGTTATGCTAGGTCAAGGTGTACTCTATCAGTGGAAAGTTTTAACCGTGTTATTGTGGGTTCCAACATTTCACCTAATATCTTAAATTTGGGGTCTTCAAAATCATGCAGATTTCTTTGGCATTGATAGAAAGTTCCTAGAGGTTAAACACCTCAATCATATGAAAGAAAATGAAAGACCTTAAGGCTTCAACATCAAAGAGAGGAGTACAACATTACACTGCTGCAGCAGAAGAGCAAACTCCAGTAAAATTTATATGGAGTTTTATTGTCAAATTTTCATTAATTTCAGGGAAAATAAGTATCTATATAAACTAATATGTTTATCACAAATAATGAAATGTGCTAACAAACAATATTGTACTGATGTAACTTAAGTTAGAAAAATGCAACAGCATATTCATATATGTGCCTGCAGTGACTGACTGATGTCTCATTCCTTTCTATGCCTTTCAGTGGTGCTTTACTTTTTTTCATAATTACTATATCTTTCATTTTCTCAGCTACATGGGGGGAAAAGGTGCATTATACCCCTGGCTACAGCAAGGGGGTTAACTAAAACAGGGGTGGCTGTGTTTGCAGAGTTATCCAGAATAATGTCATGTATCAAGAAAATCTATATCTTTAAGTGAAGCTGCCAACTGGCATGATACTCTTACTAGATATATATGTAACCTTAATATGTGGGGCTGAAACTTTGAAACCTAAAAGTCAGTACCTGTAATGCCTATAAACAGTGAATTCACTATACCTCACAAAAAGTTCAGGGGGTAAACTTACTGGGGATTACAACCATACACTTCAGAACACATGACAAGTTACCTTTTGTGTGCATATCAAATGTGACTGTGGCATAGATTGATGTGTTCTCATTCTACAACTAGGTTAATCCAAAAGCTTAAGGATAACTACATGGAAAAGGGTATGTGGAAAAAAAAAATGCAGAACTTAAATGAAAATTCAAGAGGGATATCTTCCGAGAACCAGATGAACCTGAGGAAAATGAGCCTCCCTGCCCTTTTGCCTGTCTAAGAAGTTGCAACAGGGAACCTCAGCTCTAGAGAATTAATTCCTACAAAATGGGCACATATGCACTTGAACCGTCCCACAAACAGAAATGGAGTTACACATAAAAAAGAAAAAGAGAAAATAAGAACCTGATTATGTCACAAAAACAAGAACCTTTACAATCTGGATATGCTCTAATACACTTTCTGTACTCTTTGCAACAGTGTTAATGTGTCAATTCCTGATAAAACCCTGTTGCCCTTGATGATTAAACACTGACCACTATGAACAGCAGCAACACCTAATTAAGAGGTACCGATTCTTCTTTAATATGCCTTGGTAAGTTTTAAAGAGCACAGAATAACGTCAAAGAAAATCATCAGGTGGCAACACTGGCAGGGGCTGGTTTAGTGAAAAATCGGCTTGCACACATGCATGGTATAATGTAGTTACTTTTACAAAACTCTTCCTGATCAAGTCAATTGTCACAGTACCTCCAGTTCATGGGTCCAACACAGATAAAAAAGATACCATAAAATAATTATATTCATCCATTATTTTGGCTTAAGTAGTAGGACCTGGTCCTAGAGCAGAGTTAGCAGGCACTGTCATGGCAATACATATATTAAAAACTTAGGGAACATGGCCATGAGCACTGGAAATCTTTCAAGGCCACCAATTACAGTGTGCATTTGCTTCATGACTGTCAAATTAAGAATTCTGATGAATTAGTACATTGTCATTTAGAAAGATGCCATCCCATAGAAATTAGAAAACAGTGTAAAAGATATAAACTTTACATAAGTCTAACCAAGAAATACCATGGAAATGTAAATCTGTCCTGACAAACAGGCAATAGACTTTATTTTCCTTGGGAAACCTGCTTGAAGCGCCTACCTGTGGCTCTTCCTTAGCCTCATAATTTTTCCGCAGTTGAGAGATGCTAATGCCCCGAGGTTTTGTCTCCTCTTCAGAATCTATACACTTGCCACCTATATTGCCATCAGTCTCCTGAATATAGGAAGTTGTAATGTTGTTGGAAGTAATTCTATCACTATCAATCAAGAATCAATACTATTTACAATATGTAATGATGTTTCCCACACCTATTGATCTTTAGTTTTTACTGAGGTTATTTGAACTACTGTACATCTTTTATCATATATAAATGCCATGCCTATCAGAATCTACTATGTAATGAACATGAGATTTTCAAACTAAAATTTACTATAGCTTTTTTAAAAAAGCATCTATAACATAATAATTTTACTGACAATAATTCAACAGACCACGAGTATTACAATTGTCTATCTATCAATCTACCTATATCTCTGATGCCCGTTCCCTCCAAGAACTCCTATCAAGGAGGTGGCCACTGCAAAAGTCTCCACTTGTACATGTCCTTATATGCCTCCTACACGTACACATTCTCACATTATCTCTCTCCCTCCAGTTCTCTTCCACTTCATATCCCGATGTCAAAGGTGGTCTTCCCATCACATCTAACCCTTTAATAAAGCTATAGTACACTCTCCTTGTAAACTCCTCATCCTGCATTCTTTCCAAATGCCCAGACGCATTCACAGGCTACCCAGGGTTGAGCGCATATGTTTGAATCCTGGTTGCAGCAGTTGGTCCACAGTTAACAAAGCTGCTCATCCACCCCTAGGGGGTTGGTTGATAAAATGGGAAATTGGTTCAGGCTAGGATATATATATATATATATTTATTTTATATTTATTATACTTGATCGCTGTTTCCCGCGTCAGCGAGGTAGCGCCAGGAAACAGACGAAGAAAAAA
>JAYMFT010023654.1:0-16315 GCA_038088735.1 Panulirus argus
TGTGGACCGACTGCCGCAACCAGGATTCGAACCTATGCGCTCGACCCTGGGCGGCCCGTGAATGCGTTACGGTCAGGGACGCTGACCGCTCCTTCGTTTCCACTTGTTCGTTGTTGCCTCTAAGTCCAACAGCATATATACGCTCTTTGTCATCCTTTCCTCACTTGTCATCTCCATATGTCCTAACCATTTAAGCACATCATCTTCAGCCTTCTCTCCATTTTTTTCCACGCCGCATTCTTACCCTATCATTTCTTTTTTGATCTACCCTCCTCACACCACACAGTCATGAAATATTTCCTTTCCAATACACGCACCCTTTTCTATACTACTGTACCATACTGTACTATACCATTAAACATACCCATCTTTGCCCTCACAGACAGTGACCTCCTTTTTTTTTCATACATTAGTAAATGTGCCCAGGACCTTTGCCCCCTCACCCACCCAGGAGCTAACTTCATCTCCCATGATTCCATTTACTGCCATGTCCACACAGGTATCTTATACACACCACTTCCTCCCAAGTTCTCTCCACTCAAACTCGTACCCCAAATAACCTCTCTCTTGTGCTATATCTAATAACTTTGTTCTTATTCACATTCATTTTCAACTTTCTCCTTTCACACACTCTCCCATACTCAGTTCCTCACTCAAATCTACCACTAGTGCCATGGCATCAGCACACAGTGACTGACTCACCTCTTATCCCCCCCCACCCCCGACCCTCATCATCCAGAGACTTGACAACCATCACAACCTATAAATACTTCTTAATGAAAACAAGAGAGTTAAACGAATCAAAGGTAGAGAAGCAGTCATAGCAAACTGGATTGGCAATGAACGCTCCTCAAGGAAACTCACAGTCTGGGGCGCCTTCCGTTATTTCAAGGCGGATATCTACCTCCCTCCGAGACGGTGGTGCTTCAGATGCCAGAGATGGAATCATGTGGCCAATGTCTAACAATCTCCCATTTCTTGGTGTGGCATATGTGCAGGGAAACATGCCACACAAATTTGCAAGGAAAAACTTGACAATGGAGAGACCATTGAAAAAAAATGCATAAACTGTAAGCAACCTGGAGTTAGGGCATCGCATCGAGAATGTACCGAGAGGCCACCGCCATTTCAACAAACCGACGAACGAACACAACAAACACCCACCTTTCCATCTCCTTCTACCAAGTCCGGTGCTTGCCTAGCTCCTGGAGTTCAACCCCCACAAAACATGGTAACTCTAGGCAGGCCATGGAACAGAGTAGTCTCCCCAAAGGAACAAGAACTACTCGCTATACCTAGTGAACAGATTGCTGACAATAGTGATCTAGAAAATAATGAAGTGATTATTGAAATCCAAAGCAGCATTAAAGAAATCCAAAAGCGGAATGAAGCAATACAGAAAATTATGGAAGTTCAACACAAGTCTGTGGAAGTGCTTTATGAGAAAATGCTAATACTGAGTGATGGGGTTAATGCTCACCAACAAGTAACAGAAACAGCTGTGCACAGTGATAAGGGTGCAAGCATACATAAATCTATCAAAGTACTGTATGAGAAAGTCCAGTTGCTGAATGAAAAGGTTGATGCACACCAACAGGAGATAGGAACACCAGAATATGGAGACGATATTGTGTTTAAATATATTGATGTACTTGGTGAGCAAGTACATGAACTAAGTAAGAAAATTACTTAACAGGAAAACTTAAAATGCTCTTAAAACATGAAAATGTAAAGAATGGCGTATCACCGTCAGGTGCTTCACACACTGATAATGATAGTGAGATGAATGAAGCAGAAGCTGATAAGCGTTAAAGAAAACAGTTCCCACACTCTCTTTATGGTAAAGGAATTAGAGACTTATTAATTCATTCTGCAGTTACCGGAAATATAAGAAATGTTATGCTAAACCGGTACAAAGAAATACGTGAAAGACTTGACATCATAAGGGAGATCCATGCAACTTTTAAGGAAAATGGCATACAGGAACATTATTCAACAGTATAGTGATATCACAATACTCAGTTGGAACATTGCCGCTATGAAAAAAGAATATTCTGATATCCATCACAAGGTTGTTACCGAGGATATTGATGTCATGTGTTTACAAGAATGTCGAACGCCTCCTGGCAAACCAACGACTAAATTACCCATATTACAAATGCTTTAATCCTAGATCTACCAACACTTGTCTAATGCATGTAAAACAGTCACTACCTTATGTACCAAAAACCTCCCAAAAGCCCGACAGATTCCAATACCACGATATCAAGGTACATGTCGGCAATTCTACACTCAATGTACTAAATTACTAAGCACCTCCTAACCTACTCAACCACACAGATTTACCCTAACTTTCTTCATACTGAACCTACTGTCCTCATTGGAGACCTTAACGCTTGACACAAGAATCTGGGTGATCTCTTCACTAACACTAATGGTACAAGTTTAATTTCACTCCTGGATGCATATGATGATGCTCAAATCATCAGTAAGAATCAACCAACACATATACGGAGGAATCCTTGATAGGTATACATGCTTTAACTTGTCATACACAACCCACAATTCTGATATGGTTGATGATCTCACCAATAATGGTTACAATACATATTGCTAATGTCAACTTACCTGGTGTCAGACTGAAAAGAAAAAGATTAACAGTAAAACAAGAACATCAAAATAGGTTCATAGATTATATCTCTGGTACAAAGACTATGAAGCCACAAATATACAATCATTTAATGTCAATCTTGAAGCTTCTATAAACAACTTTACACAAAGTGATCTAACTTCAGAGAGTAGAAAAGAATGCCTTCTGCAATAGGCCACATCAGTATATGATACCCTGAGCTGAAACAGCTCAAATTTACAGTTAGGCAAATAGGTAAAGGTTATAGACAACTTCGAACACCCAAAATGCTAAAACTATTTCAAGCATCTTTTGCAGCAGTGAGTGAGCGAATGACAACTCAGAATGACTGGGGAACAGTTTGTCAGTGGACTAAATCAACACTCTCCCTTAAGCCAAACCTGGAATAGTATTAACAGAATCATTGGCGAGAAGAATAAACAAGTATCTCATCCCAACCCACTGCAGAAGGCTAACGAATTAATCACGAAATGGGCTCATACTTCTAGTTATAACATGCTACCACCTGGGACAAGGGATGTTTTGTACAACAAATCCAGAGAAAGAGAGAGAAGATCTTACCCAATTCATGCTAAACAAGCAACTTGACAAATATGATGTGCCATTCACTGAGTTTGAACTTGATGCAGCTCTAACCAGGGACAGGGGCACTGACCCTGGGGAGAATGGTATCACTTACAATATCATTAGACTTCTAAGATGTGTACCAGTTAATCCACTACTAAAGCTGTATCATATGAGTTATGCCACGGATCATCTACCCTCCTCATGGACCAACAGCCTAACTACCAATACCTAAATACAATCAACCTGATGAATTTCGCCCCATCTCCCGGATGAGTTGTCTGTGCAAAACTTTTGAGAGGATGGTGCTCAACAGACTACTATACAGAATCAAAGAACATATGTCACCTAACAGTAATGGTTCCATACTTGGCAAAAGTGTATACAACTGCATCACTACTTTCCTAACAGTTCCTGGGTACAGAAGGCAAAAATACAACACTTTTCTTGACCTAAAAGCTGCATTTGATATTGCCAATAGGCAAGTTATCCTATATGAGTTAGCAAAAATGGATATAGGTGGCCGGCTCCTGAACTGGATATTCGGCTATCTCTCAAATAGAAAGTCAGCTGTGCTGTTTCAAGGCTACAAAAGTGAAGTTAAAGACATGCTATTTGGCACTCCTCAAGGTGGAGTACTTAACCCCATATTGATCAATGTACTAATCAGTGCATTACTGAGATCGATTCCACAGAGTCCCAGTAATATTGCTATTAGTCATGCTGATGACATTCTTGTACACACCATAACATATCATAAAATGCAAACTATTCTTAACTTCATACACACAGCTTGTTAAAGCCTTGACTCCACCATATCCACAGATAAAACTAAGGTCTTCAATAAACGAATTGGTAACGGCCAGAGCAGACCATCTAAGCTGACAAATGGTAGAGACCCATTGACTATGTCTCCTTTAAATATCTTGGTGTCCCAGTCCCATGTGCTGCAGCTAGTGTGAAAACTCTAAATCGAAAATGCACAGATAGGCTCAGGGTTTTTAAAACCGTTGCAGGGTGCAACCCTAATTATGGAGCAAGTATCAGAATTGCTAAAATGATGTACTTAGTATATATAAGGTCTCTAATAGATTACCATACACCAGTCTTGGTCTTACACAACAGCAAAGGTATCAACAGACTTGAAGAAAATGCAAAACGAAGCCTTAAGAATCATACTTGGTTGCCTGAAGTCCACTGAAGTACTCAACATGCAGAAAGAACTTAGCATCCCCATCATTGAAGACATAATACTTTAAATCAATCTTATGATTGGACTGAAACTTCTGCATGGTGATCCAGATAGTGTTGTCTCTAAAGAATTGTTAAACCATACGTGCCATGGCACAAGTGAATCTAAATGGATCCAAATAACAGCCAGTCACATGACAATGTTTGGAGTACATAATTTGTATAAAATTAGGAAGCAGCAGCTTTTCCTGCCTCCCTGGAAGATGACTCCCTTTGACGTCACTACACCTACTTATCCACCCAAAAATCTAATTACTTATAATCTTCACCTTCAACACTTAGCCAAAACCAGTGCTCTGGAACATGTACAGAAACTCCAGACTGACAGTACCACAGCCCAGTGCATCTGTACTGATGGTTCTTGCTACTCTGCCGCTAGGAGTGCAGGCAGTGCTGCCATTATGATCCAACCCAATGGTAATAGATTAGAGAAAAATGTTAGAATAAACAACTGGGCATCTACTCTGCAAACTGAACTGTTCACCAAACTTATCGCTTTTGAGCGTGTAGAAATCTCTGCCACAGACAGTTCAATTATCTCCGATTCTTTATCTTCACTACTTGCTTTGTGCTACCACTCACAGGATGAGTAAGGGGAGCACAATAAATTTGCCGGGATTCCCGGCACAAATCAAATCCTTTCCAAAACTCTTGCATTTACCTCCCTTACCAACCCATCCATAAACAAACACACCAACCTGGCTGCAGACCCATCCTTATGTGAGACCACTCACCTTCTCCAAAGAACAAATAACATTCTAAAGCAAATTTCACAAATCTTATGTGATGTCAACAAAGTGAGGTAAGGCAGACATATGCTTATCATAATAAACTTAACTTTTATTTGTGCCTAAAGTTCTATATTGTCTTTTTAAGCAAGAAAAAATCAAATCCAGTTGCCACACTGAAATAACAGTCTAGTTAATGAAACTATTCTAGCAAATTACTCCACATATGGGACTCAACTTCATCTAATTGACAGTATATGAAATATAAATGAACATCTATTTTCCACAAATATTGTATTACCACTTTAAACAGGCAAATGATAAAGCTGACACACAATAATCTCCTGAAAACTACCAAGATGCTGTTTTCATGAGATCCATAGCCAGATTCATAGTTTATTAGGTATGTCTCTGCTTTACTATGCGATGAATCACAGAATGGAGGAGTTTTGTTGTAGTCACCATATTTCAACTTACTATTGGAAAAAAGGTTTCCATCTTCAACATAGCTTTATAATACTCAAGATTCTTCCTTAATGTTAAAGACATCCATCTCAGCCTCTATGGATGACTCAGGGGTAATTCCAGCCAGTTCTGGACAAATGCCCACCTTGCATATAATGGATTCTTCATCATAACCAGCTTTCAGTTTCACTATCTCAGGGTTAACAGACTTCTCTGTCTACATGTGAGACATCAAATGGCCCACAGATATTTGCTGGCTGGGTATCATCTCGTCATACTGATTTCTGTTGTGGCATGAAGTGTGGTGTTTCAGAACAGTCTTGTTGCAGAAGCCTTAGCTAGAGTGAACTCTACTGAAAAGCTTTTCTTGTTTGTGAAGTTTTATGTGCTGCACTAAATTACTTTTCCAAAAGAAAGAATTATGGCACTGTAAAAATTCATATGACTTCTCTCTTGTATGAATGGTCATGTGCTTCACTAAATTAGTCTTTCGAATGAAGTTCTTTTGGCACTGTGAGCATCTGTACCACTTCTCTTTTGTATGAATATTCATGTGCTTCACTAAATAACTCCTCTGTGAGAAGGTCTTTTGGTGCTGTGAACATTCATATGGGTTTTCCATTGTATGAGTAGTCATATGTCATACTAAATGACTTGTCTGAGAGAAGACTTTATGGCACTGTGAACATTCAAGTGGCTTCTCTCCTGTATGAACAGTCATCTGCTCCATCAAATGACTCCTCTGGGAAAAGTACTTTTGGCAATGTAAACATTCATATGGTCTCTCTCCCATATGAACATTCATGTGATTCAATAAATGACTCCTCCAGGAGAAACATTTCTGGCACAGGGCACATTCATATGGCTTCTCTCCTGTATGATGAGTCACATGCTTCACTAAATAACTTTTGGGAGAAGGTCTTTTGGCACTGTAAACATTCATGTTGCTTCTCTCCTGTATGAATAGTCATGTGCTGCACTAAATTGCCCCTCTGTGTAAAGGGTTTTTGGCACTGTGTACATTCATACAGTTTTTCTCCTGTATGTGCTTCAGTATATCTCTCCTCCAGTAAAAGGACTTTTGACACTGAACATTCATGCGGCTTCTCTCCTGTATAAGTTGTCATGTTTTCCACTAAATGACTGCTTGGGAGAAGCTCTTTAGACACTGTGAACATTTATGTGGCTTTTCTCTTGTATTAATGGTCATGTGTCGTACTAAATAACTTCTCCAAGAGAAAGTCTTGGCAATGTGAACATTCATGTGGCATCTCTCCTACATGAATAGTCATATGCAGCAATATATGATTCCATCAGAAGGCTGCCTAACATATTGAATACCTAAACTATTATTCACCTGTGTGAACTTTCATACATCAATTTTGTGTACATCTTTTCTGGTGCTGTGAACACTTCAAAGTTTTCTCACCTGTGTATGTATGCATCCCTTTCATGACAAAATTCTTTAACAATGTTTTGTTGCATACCCTCCCCCAGGAAAAATCTTGTAAAATGATAAAACTGCTGTCTCAGTCCACAGTGCAGCCTGTGACAACCTCAGATGTTGTGATGTAGGATGTGCAAAATAATATCAGTGAATGGAACATCAATTTTGACCCACCCTATTTCAAGTAAGCTAAGGTCAACTGCTTTGAGATGAACAGTACATAAGGTGTATGGTACAGTGTAACAGCTTCTGGTCTCACATGTGCCTTCTCCCAGGTAGGTTATGTGAGATCAGGTCCTCTCCCAACCTCTCATACCCACAGAGTAAAAACTACACCCCCTGTCCCACCATAGGCTACTAAACATGCCAGTCACTTACGATTTGTTTACATTTCTCTCAATTTTTTTCAAATTCCCTCAATCAAAAGTAAAAATATAATGTCTCTGTATGCACTTCCCAGTTATTTGATTGCTTCTTTGCACTGCAAGTCTGTTATTCACGATAGCTTGCTATCACCTTTAGAGACAGGGTTAAGTATTCACATTTCAGACTCTTTATTCATGTATACCAATACAAAGTTTATGCCACGATTTTTGATGTAAAGTTAACTTGGCATTGGTAATAACTCGTGAATAATGTCTGCTAGTAAATTGTGGTAATTTGACTTTAACATTTAATGAAAAGCTTGAGAGGAAATTTACTTCAACATGTAATGACATGAATATGATAAAACTGACAAAGTGCAAAATAATTCTAAATATATAAGAACTATGAAGAGTTTGATTACACTAATTACTAGTTACAGTTTAGCTAGACCACGGAATACTCAGCAGGCTGCTGCGTTACATGATTATTGTGTGGGCATCGGCAACTCAAGGGTGAGCTGTTTGATAACTGTTTCTCTCCCTACACGTCGAAGCTTTGGAACTCTCTTTCTTCTCGTGTCTTTCCTAATAACTATGACCTGGCTCATTTCAAAAGACACATCTTTCACTTTCTCAAAAATTTATGAATACTTTCCCTGTCTTTTTTTCCCCCGTTTCTCAATTTTCTCTATATATCAATTAGGGCCCGGCCTTGATGTGGACTTTTGTCCGTGGGTAGAGCCTTCAACATAAAAAGAAAATATTAAGTAAATATCGAGTGCACTAAGCATCAACTTTGGTTTTTCTTGTTAACAGCAAAATCTTTTCCTCAGATTGTTTCAACTTCGTTCTTATCATTAATGTTTCAGTTTATGTCGCTGTCACTTCACTGTTGCTATCAATACTGTTCTTACTGTCTATACTGTTACTGTTGCTATATTTCCTTACTGTCATTGATAGTCTTCAGCTGCTTCTATTGTTGCTGCTGCTCTTATCATTACATGCTTCATTACTGATGCTGCTGTCGTTTTCACGTAATTGAATATAAATACTGCATCTTCATATTGTTAGAGTTCTAATACTTTGTTCTTATGACAGCTTCTCATTCAAGAAAGTTTGGAGGGACATATCGTGTTCTCATGCTGAACATGGAAAGCTGTCAATGATAGAAAAAAGAATATTAACATTAAAAGTTGATGATAAGACAGGAAACCCTTCATCTCAAGGGCTGACAACAAGTAAACATAAAACTTTCACATTATATGCTTACCATATAACAAGTACTGATGATATATCGAGCCCATACCTTTAATACATAATGTTTTTATTACACAAGGACAAAATCTTTCAGTCGGTGTTGCTTACTGTAATTTCATATATGGACCCACCTGTGTTGGAATCCTGGGTGCAACAGTAAGCCAGCAGTTTACCCAATCCTGGTTAATTAAATGGGTATGTGGCTTGGACTAGGTTGTATACCTATGTAAAGTGTAAAGGATATAGCCTTGATTAGGGCATCCATTTGTCCATGCCACCTCAGCTGCCATAGGAAAAATAATACCGATGATCTATAGATGTAAAAACCTTTAAATCAAATTCTGACAATATTGAGATCCTTATGATCTTATGTAACACTGATATCATAACACTGACATTAGAAGTTAATAATGTACATACACCAAACCTTTAACATCAACCTTTAGAGTTATAGTGACCAGAAACATACATTAAGTGTAAACCACACACATAGATTAGATCAGTATCATCATTCATTATACTAAAGTTTAAGTATCCATCAACCGAAAAGTTCAGGACCAAAAGGTTTCCAGCATGTGGATAATTACATAAAGTGGAAAATATCATAACATCTAAGAAAAGTGTATGATAAACCACAGTAAATTGGGCCCCTGCAGAATGACAGCTTACAAGATGACATTTCATGATAGTGACACCCAAGAATTAGGGTAGAAATTCCAAGAATGAAATTTAATTTTTCATAACAGCAGCAGATTTGAAGAAAATTTGTATTTTTGTTGATTATTCTTTCAATCAATAATAAAAAACTCTAGGACATTGTAAGTTTTTCCATGCCCTTTATAATGATATCAAAGCAAACTAACATTATATTCTATTATATTACAGTCACTGATGGTCACTTTATAAGGAACCCTAAGTTTTCAAACTCTTAATGAATCATAAAAGCAAGAACTACATAACTCAAAAATGGTGGAATAGGTAAAGATAATGGCCAAATACATCAACAAAGATAAATATCACAAGCAGAAATGAATAAACTTACTCCGAGAGAAATGACAACTATTCACTCCACCATCATCCCACTCAACCAACACCTACTTCAGTCCCTCAACTCTAGCATTCTTATTAAAAATTATTAAATATAACATGATTTACTGGAGAAAGGACAGCAGATACAGAATCAGAGAGTCTAATTCACATCATGACATGGTGTGATATATAATGATGGTAAACTGTTTTGGGCAGTCCAGAACCATCACTGTAATGTGGCTGTCAATTTCTCACACAACGACATTTCAGTAAGATGACCATCACCTGGAATTTAACCCCTTCTTCCTGTGAGGATCCTCTGTACTGTATTTGCTTCAGTTTGGTTATATAAGTATTCTGTGAAAATACCTGTATGTTTTAATTCATGAACTAGGTAAAAACCTACAGAAAATAATTGTGAAAGGGATATGTATGAAAAATACAATCTACCATATTATTCAAAGAGTATAAGTTGAATGTAATGAATGTAATTACCCTGCATCAAGCATTCATATATGACACTGCACTTTCATTTCTCCCACTTATTTCAAACGTTATTTTTCTGATTATTTGAATTATCATTACTTCGTGAGCTAATTAAGAACCTATTGATAAGAAATGTTTAAGAAAATATTTATACAAAAGTGAAATATATATAAATATTAATGAACAAAATATCCCTGGAGTAGGGCAGAAAGAATTTTACTTTCATATTCCCTGCGTGTTGTACAGGGCTACTATAGGGGGTGGGAGCACAGGGCTGGAAATCCCCCTACTTACATATCACTTTCTAAAAGGCAGAACAGAAGGAGCCAAGAAAGGAGTGTTCATCCTCCTCGAAGGGTCAGGATGGGGTGTCTCAGTGTGTGTGGATGTAACACAGATGAGAGGAGAGGATACATAGGTAGTATGTCTGATGAAAGAAAACTGGAAGTTCTAGCTCTAATTAAAACAAAGCTTAAGAGTGAAGGGGAAGAGTGGTTTGGAAATGTCTTAAGAGTAAAGTCATGGGTAGGTGAGAGGAAAACAGCTAAGGAAGGAGTAGCACCACTCCTGAAGTAGGAGTTGCGGGAGTGAGTAAAAATGTAAGTGCACAGCTGAGAAAGTGTGTCTGCAGTTTTGATGTAAGAGATCAGGTATTACTTTTGTGTGATCTCCATGTGAAGGTGAATAATGTGGCAGTTGATGGTATGATTGGGGGTATAAAACATTCAGTATAATGAATAAGAATAGTGAACAGCTTGTGGAGTTATGTGCTGAAAAAGGGCTGGTGATTGGGAATACCTTGTTTAAAAAGGGGGACATACACAAGTATGCGTATACGAGGAGAAATGGTCAGCAAGCGTTATTGGACTGCACATTAATTGATAAGCGTGTAAATGAGACTTCTGGATGTAGATGTGCTGAGAGGGGCAGTTTGTGGAAAGTCCGATCACTATCTTGTAGAGGTGAGGGTGAAGATTTGCAGAGTTTTTCAGAAAAGAGGAAACAATATCACTGAGAAGACAGTAGTGAGCGTAAGTGAGCTTGGAAAAAAGAGATGTCTGAATAAATACCAGAAGAGATTGAGCACAGAATGGCAAAAGTGAGATTAAGTATAGCACGGGGAGTGATAGAGGAATGGGAGGCATTTAGGGAAGCAGTGCTGGCATGTGCGAGAGATGCATGTGTTATGCAAAAGGTGGGAGGAGGGCACATTAGAAAGGGGTAGCAAGTGGTGGGATGAAGTAAAATTGCCACTGAAAGTGAAAAGAGGTGCATTTGGGCGGCACTTACAATCGAGTGGAAATGATTGTGGGATGTATAAGAGAAAGCAGCAGGAGGGCAAGAGGAAGGTATAGGGGTTAAAAAGATGGGCAAATTTGAGTTAGGATGAGCGAGCATCAATAAACTTTAGGGAGAATATGATGTTTTGGAAGAAGGTTAATAATGTATGAAAAACAAGAGAACAAATGGGAACATCAGTAAAAGAGGCAAAAGGAGAAGTGGTAACATGCGATGATGAAGTGAGGAGGTGATGAAGTGAGTATTTTGAAGGACTGTTGAATTTGTTTGATGATAGGGTGGATGATGTAGGATGTTTGGGTCAGGCTGGTATGTGAAGTGAAAGAGACATGAAGAGTGCTTTAGTGAAGAGATAAGAGGTGGTGAAAGCCTTACGTAAGATGACATGGCAAGGCGGCTGGAGTGGATGGTATTACAGCTGAATACATTAAGAAAGGGGGTGACTGTGTTGTTGATTGGTTGGTAAGGATTTTCATTGTATGTATGAATCATGATGTGGTGCTCAAGGACTGGCAGAATGCTTGTATAATGCCACTTTATAAAGGCAAGTGGGATAAAGGTGAGTGTTCAAACTATAGAGGTAAAAGTTTATTTAATGTACCTGTTGAGTTGTGTGGGAGTGTATTGATTGAGAGGGTGAAGGCATGTTTAGAGTATCAGACTCAGGAGGAGCAGTGTGGTTTCAGAAGTGGTAGTGAATGTGTCGATCAGGCATTTGCCCAAAAGAATGTGTGTGAGAAATATTTATAGAAATAGATGGATTTGTATGTGGCATTTATGGATGTAGAGAAAGCATACGATAGGGTGACAGAGATCCCTTGTTGAAAGACTTCAGAATATGCAGTGTGGGAGGAAAGCTGCTACAAGCAGAGAGAAGTTTTTATCAAGGGTGTAAGGCATGTGTACAAGTAGGAAGAGAGAAGAGTGAATGATTCTAAGTGAAGGTTGGTCCGCAGCAGGGGAGTGTGATGTCACCATGGTTGTTCAATATGATTATGGATGGGGTGGTGAGGTAGGTGAATGGCAAGTCTTGGAGAGAGGGGCAAGTATGGAATCTGTGGGGGTGAGTGAGCTGGGAAGTGGGTCTGTTGCCTGCTTGAAAATGATTTTTTTTTTTCATTTACGTTGGAGGTTCCAACCACAGAAAGAATCCACATCGAGGCCAAGCCTTAACTGAAATAGAGAGAGGATCATGAAAGGGAAAAAGAAGAGACAAGGGAAAGTATTTACAAATTTTAGAGGAAGTGAGAAACCTGTCTTTTAAAATGTGGCAGACCATGCTTACTGGGAAAGAAATAAGAAGGTAGAGAGTTCCAAAGCTTTAAAGTGTAGGGAAAGAAACAGTTATCAAAACGGCCCACCCTAGAGTAGCCAATGGCCACACAGTAGTCATGTGACAGCAACTAACCAAGTATTGCATGGTCTAGCTTGTGGTGGGGGTTCACCACCCAGCCCTTTGGACCAAAAACCAAGGTAATACCGACAGAAGCGGGAAAATGAACCAACATTGCGGCATATGGCAAGAGGGTCGAGTTTGGAAGTTAGTCTGGGAGAGTTTATAAGTCGTACCACTTTCGAATCAACTTTGTCAAGTAAGGATACAGAGTTAGAACCACCCTAGATGTGACAGCAGTGCTTCAAACAGGGACAAATCAACGCTTTGTATAAACGGAGTAACTGTTCAGAAGAAAAGAAGTTTAGGTATCTAAAGAGGACTCCCAATTCCTTAGAGGCAGACTTAGCTCTTACTGTAATGTGGAGTTTCCAAGAAAGAGCGCCTGTTACAGTAATACCAAGTATGTCCATTGAGTCAAGAGGCTGAATTACTGAAATGTCAAAGTTTTCGATAGAGATGGGTGGAAACTGAGTCTTGGACGCATTAAAGTTAACTAGATTTTGTCTACCCAAGTAAGATATCCTGTCCAAGTTTGAGTTTACTGAGGAAGCTGTGACAAGACGAGATGCAGATCGAGTGATAGAAGAGGGAGCAGAATTGAAGGATGTGAATGAATGCAGTGTTGAGTTGTCAGTGTACAAGTGTATTTGGTTATTTGTGGAAGTGAGGAAACTGTTGAAAAAAAGGAGAAAAAGTGTAGGGGATAGGACCGAACCTTGAGGGCACCACTGATAATGGAGAAAGGGGGAAGCTGGTCCATCTATAACCACAGAGATAGATCAGCTGGAGAGGAAGCTACGTATGAAGGAGCAAAGTGAGGAAGGGAATCCAAAAGAGGGAAACTTAGATGAGACCCCGATGCCACACCCTGTCAAAAACTTTGGATATGTCAAAGGCAATCACAGATGACTCCCCAAAATCTTTCAGGGATGATGACCAAACTTCAAGATAGGAAAGAATATCACCAGTGGATCTCGCCTTATGTAAACCATACTGGTGATCAGAGAGAAGACTGTGAGTTTCAGGGTGTCTAAGGAAATGAGACTTGAGGAGGGATTCAGAGACTTTGGAAATGGTAGATGTCAAAGCAATAGGACATAGGACGACAGTTAGAGGGGTCAGAATGGTCACCCTTCTCAGGGACGGTCTGAAAAGAGATTATGGGGAGGGGCCTAGGATTAGAAAGATGAGCATCAAGGGGTGAAGGTACATTAGAGTCATCCAAGGTAGAGATTAAGGAGAAAGGGGAACCAAAGAGAGTTACTTTGTCTACGGGAGAGACAACTACAATAACGTCATAACGGAAAAGTGAAGGAAAGGTAGAACGACAAAAGTTATTAGAGATGCCCTTAGCTAAAGACCAGAAAGACCTATCCGTGGATGACGAGGAGAGGTTGTTGTACTTCCTTAGAATATAGGTATGCTTTGCCGTACAGAGAACATGCTTGCAATGATTACGAGCAGTGATAAAAGCTGAATGGGAGTCAGAGGAAGGAGAGTTTTTCTAACCGATATGCTTGATCCATTGCCTGAATGGCCTCAGAACAGGAACTAGTGAACCATGGATTGGAAGAAGAGGTTGTCTTAGAGGAAGAGGGGATAAATGCTTCCATTCCTGCAACAATAACCTCTGCTATGCATTTAGCAGACAGTAATTTACCTAAGAAAAGTCAGAAAAAAAGTTATACAAGTTATTCCAATCAATTTTGCTTAGGTATCAGCATCTACATTTTTACAAGGGGCTGCCTTAGGGGAGATGCCATTAAGATAGATACATTAATGGGCGTGTGATCAGATGGACTAAATGGGGGTGAGATTGTGTAGTTACAGAGGATGGATTAAAGGTAGAAAACAGATCCAGAATATTAGGAGAGTGGTCACAGCGGTCAGGAATATGGTTAGCGTGGTAGATAATTTGCTCTAAAAAATTGAGAATGGAGAATGTGAGGGCTTCAATCCCTCCACCCTCCGTATGAGAAGAATTCAACCATTTCCTATGGTAAACATTGAAATCTCCGGAGTAGAGGATATCGGCTTGTGGGTGAGAGGTTGCCACAGTCTTATTGCACAAGTTTAGATAGTTGAAGAAAGATATAAGATTTGTAGAATTAGGAGGGCAATAGGCAAAACAGAGGAAAAGTGTGGTAGCTGGAAGACAGATCCTGAGCCACATAACATCAAAGTTTGGGGAGTCAAGGTCCTTGAGGCATGCAACAGGTTTGATGATGTTGGAGTAAGCACAAACACCTCCTATGAACCAGAATCGTGAGTGGAGATTATAATTGGATATGAAAAAGGGACTAGCGAGAACATCATTAGACAATTGTGTCTCTGAGAGAAGTAAAATATTAGGAGAGGTACTAGACAGATGGTGTTCAACAGAGCAGAGGTTACTTGAGAGACCACGAATGTTAGAAAAGGGAACAGATAAAGAAGAAGGTCTAACAGAGCAGGAAAGTTGGAGACTGAGTTTGGATGTGTATGTGAAACAAGGAAATTGAGGCTTTATGTAAGTAAAAGCAGGGTTTTTGGGTTTACCAGGGTTCAGGGACAGGTTAGTTGGGTTGTGAGTTTGAATGGAGAAAAATTGGAGGAAGTGAAGTGTTTTAGATACCTGAGAGTGTACATGGCAGCGAATGGAACCATGGAAATGGAAGTGTCATTGGGTAAGTGAAGGAGCAAAGGTTCTGGGAGAGCTAAAGAATGCGTAGAAAAAGAGAACGTTGACTGAGAGGACAAAAATGAGTATGTTTGAAGGTACAGTTGTCCCAGCAATAGTATATGGATGCAAGGCGTGGGCTGCAGATAAGGCTGTGCGGAGAAGGATGGATGTGTTGGAAATGAAATGTTAGAGAATAATATGTGGTTTGATTGAATAAGTAATGAAAAGGCAAGAGAGAGGTGTGTTAACAAAAAAGTGTGCTTGAGAGAGCTGAAAAGGGTGTGCTCATTTGGAGATATGGAGAGAATGAGCGAGGAATGGTAAACAAAGAGGATACATGTGCCAGAAGTGTGGGGAACAAGAGGAATAGGCAGACCGAATTAGAGACTGAAGGATAGAGTGAAAGAGCTTCAACATGGAGGAGGGTGAAAGGCATGCACGGGATAGAGTGAATTGGAATGACGTGTTGCATTAGGGTCAACGTGCTGTCAGTGGACTGAAGCAGGGTATTTGCAGGGTCCAGGGTAAACCATAAAAATGACTCTAAGACCTGGTTGTGGATAGGGAGCTGTGGTTTCAGTGCATTACACATGACAGCTGGAGAATGGATGTGAGAAGAGCCTTTCTTCTTCTGTTCCTGGCACTACCTCGTTAACGCGGTAAAACTGCAATCAAGTATGGAAAATATATATATATATATATATGTATATTTTATT
>JAYMFT010023665.1:0-16314 GCA_038088735.1 Panulirus argus
TATATATATATATATATATATATATATATATATATATATATATATATATATATATATATATATATATAAGGGATATTTATAAGCTGCTGAGCCAAAGGCAGAGTATACATTTCCTTTACCAAATATTCAAGTGAATAATTAAATTTAAGTAGTTTACGAGTCTTGTACAAGAAACTTCAACCTGAAAATTGTGAAGATAACAAAATACAATCCATTTAACACACTAAACAATGGAACTTCTGTATTGCCTGTAGTGTAAGTACAGATGATGGCAATGAAATATGGATGTGTGAAGCATATTGCTTGGAAAATGTGCAAATTTATAAACATATTTAAGTCCCATGACCAAAGATGGAGTTCTCCTCAAGTTATGAACCAGGCTGAACCTTCTTTGCTTTTGATGCCCAAAAACAAGTGTTTTTTTAGCGACTATTCTACCTACATCACTCCTGCATGGAATTCAAGGAAAAGATATTGAATATATTTTACGAAGGAGCAGCCGATAACAATGTTACTTTGTCAGAGTAAAGAATGGCCCACGTTTTTCGAAAATATTACCGAATCTGAAACGAGATATGAAAGTTTGAAGAAAGTAAACTAGATTACCACTTAGCTAAATCAGCTCAACATTTGTGCACAAAAGTTTTAAATTTAGAGTACAAAGGGCATGCAAAAGACTTTGCCTCTAAAATTGATATAGATTTACATACCTTCAAACTTCACTTAAAATCTAAATGTTCTCCAAGAGTATTTTACAGCTTCGTCTCCAACTTCTGAAAATGCTTCTCGCACACACACACACACACACACACACACACACACACACACATATATATATATATATATATATATATATATATATATATATATATATATATATATATATTCAACGATACTACAGAACACTGAAATTAGCCACAATACATTAAAGTGACATTTTGTGCCAACCAAATCGGCCGTGTAAAATAGGCTGATAGACCAATTTTTTATATAATGAAAGATTCTTTTTGTAATGTCCTTGTTATGTATACAAATAGAACTCTCTCCTGTAACATACACATGGTTATCACAAATAGTAAGAAAACCAGTGAAAATATAAAGATATAATGTCATCTGTATCTTTCAACTCAGTGCTGTCTCCAGATTCCCACTATACCTTGTCTGTCCAAATTCTTCTAATTCCCCATAAAAAAAGATAGACAGATTAAAAAATATGCAAGAGATATTAAGAAAATCCAAGTGAATGACAAGCAAAGTTGAAATTGTGATGCCTCACAAAGCTCATTCATTTAGTCAACATCTTGCAAGTAAATAAACAGTCTGTTGTGTCTTCACTAGCAATGTATAAATGGTAAAGTGAAGCCTCTTCACTTATAATTTAAGTGAACTTTAGAAATAGGTTATATTAGAAGACGTAAATTAATACAATGGTGATGTAAATTAAACAATTACATAACTTCATGGTAAATTATATCGACTTCTTATGTAATAGAGTAACTTTGTGGTTTCCTCTGATTCACAAATTAAAAGGCATCATTTTAAAGTAAGGATATAGTAGGTATATGAAGTAATATACCTGTAATGTCAGGGAGGTTTTTGTCGGTTCTTTTGATTTCTTACTCGATGTTTCACTTGCTTTTACGTTTCAACCCTAGAATTTCCCTAATCTTCATAGCTCTTATTACTATCACCTTACATGATATCTAGGAACAAAATTTAATGCTTCATGTCATGTTTTGCCCATTTTATTTTGTTTCACTTGCTGTTACGCTAATTAACCACAGGTTGGCTATAGAGTCCATCTGCATATGCACGTTAGAAACTTTTTTCCTTAATGGAATGATAGATTGCCATTCAGAATTTAAAGTAAAGACTCAGAACGTTGTATAAATGCCTTTGTGTTGGCTTAGTCCACTATTGAGTGAGAAGCAGAGGGACTGTGGTGGTCTGGTCTGACAGAGTCTGATGCTAGAGGACTTTTTTGGAGCTGTTTCCTTCTTTTCAACCTAATCTCACACACTGCTATAACTCACGGGCAAGTGCAGAGTTTGTTATGAATAACGTGAACACATCTAGAAATGTAACACTAAATATTCTATGAAATGTACAGAGAGTAGCTGCCTATTACATTAGGGTAGGATCTTAAAGGTTTTGTGTCTTCCTTGAACTTGGTTTGACAATATATTGTTCCTTGATATATATTCACAGACCTGATGGTGAGTAAGATAGATATATTTAGATAGAATACTTACTAAAGATAAGTGTATGTTTAGTGTGGCTGGCACATGGCAGGGAGGATATTGGAGGTGTTTTTGGAAATATTTAGCTCTTTACCTGCACCAAAGTCTTCCATCACTCTAGGATATCATAAAGGGAAAATTAGGCACAGTTGTTTTGTAATTTCTTGAAGCAAGCAAATGTCAAGTGTAGGTGAAGGGGATACCCTTTTTTGCTGGCATACCTTCTTATGTAAACCTACTGAAATAATTCTCATAGTCTCATATTTCTGTACATTTTTCATATTCTTTTTCAGTTTCCTCCATCTGACACATATGAGAAGTGTTTCTTTTCATCACCAATAATCTGAACATTTTCTAGAGGTCTTTGTGCATACGTGATTGGTTGGTTGATGGCTGTGCACCTTTAATTGTTGCTTTTAAGGTTACTGGGGAGAGCAGAATATTTTCACACACAATCTAAGTAATGGAAGAAAAGCCCAGTAGGCTGCAAGTGGTATAATGTGTCAGGTGGATTTTTAAACCTGGGAAAGTTAAATCATCATGTGATAACAGGAGCCATCCTTCTTAGGATCATTAGATAAGCTGTTTAGGGGTTAGATGATTGTTTACTCTCTAAGGACACAAGCAAGGCTATGATCTTGATGGCATCCATCCCACTATACTGACAGAGCGTGCTTCTGAACTTACACATGTGCTTGTTCATCTGTTCTGTTTCTGTTTAAGAACTAGAACTTTTTCTAGGAAGCATGTGTTAGGTTATCCCATCCCTAAGAAGGGTGACTGTTCTAACCCCTCTGACAACAGCTATTTGTGATCTTTGAACCCTTCCTCCACGTTGCACCTTATTGGATGTTGTATGATTTGATGGCTTTATTATTGTAATAGTTTTTTAACAATTAAGACATCTTTGAATATGAATGATGGGCCAGATCACCTATTTTGTATGATTTAAGTTAATGTATTTTTCTAATAGCATTCTTTATTATGCAGAAGATTAATGCAGTAACGTGTTTTTTTCCTCCAGGATATATATTCCCCATTATTTGGACAAAAGATTCTCTTTTGGTAATTGGTTACTAGAAGAAATGGGTATCACCAGTTCTTTGTAAGCAAGTTATATAAACGTACAGTCTACAACAATGGGGGATACAGGAATAAACTTGCCCATGAATGTAATAGATGATGGCATACCAGTAATCAATAGTGATGTGATTGTTGTTGTAGGAGGAATGGAAATGGAAGATGAAGCAGTTATGGTCAAGACATCTGAAACTGGAACAACTGTTTACAGAAATTTCTCTTGTCAGGCTAATTTCAAAGCAAATGATGGGGCTGACCTCCCAGTTATATTCTGTGGTTTATTTTCCCCAACTTGTGATGCCATGACACAATGTGACATCCCTCTAAAAATTGATGTTCGTATGTCTTTACCTAACAGAAAAGAAGTTAATTCACAAAAGACAGAGGAAGTGAAAGAATTAAAGAAAGAGAAAGATTCTCTAATAGTTTCATGTAAACCCACAATTAACATTAAAGAGGAAACTGATCTCAAGCAAACTTTTAAAAAAGTAATACAGGAAGCTTCATCTGTTGAGAATACTGGTAATGGTTATGATGTTCAGTTGTTTGGTCAAGACAGTTTGGTAAAGGAGATAGATGAAACACATCCTGCACAAGGTTAGTGATATTGGATATTGTTATTTGTAAACATAACTTGTCCTGTACAATTCTTTTGTGCTAGACCTTTTACACTACATTTCATCAAATATTTAATAATTTTTTCATGCATATTTGCTATTTCTTGTGTTAGTGTTATGAGCAGAGAAAGAAATTTACTATCTATCTATCATATGTAGTTACTTCTAGCTCCAGGATTCTCTTCTGACTTTATGAGTCTCATGCAGCATTCAGGAAGCTGGCCATGTCCACCAGTTAGGACCTTAGGTCATTAAGTGTTTTAATGTTTGGTGTGTGCCTATGTGCAGAGGGTGCTCAGTGTCTTCATTATGGTAGGTGCATCATGGACATGAATGGTCTTAGCATATTTTCAAATGTTGTTTGTTCTGTTGCAAGGATGGAGAATGTCCTGATAGTAGATGGGAGGGTGTTACTTGTATTTGTCTAGGGAGTTTGGCTTCTGATGGGTATATATATCTGGTGCATTGGAGTTTAAGACAGAGTTGGGAGGTCAGACAATTAATGCTTGTCAGGTTATTATTTCTGGGCGTATGTGTTGTGTCATTGTTGTGTTGGGGGTTGGGGATCCGTGAGTAGAGGCTACTGAAGTGTGTGGCAGGGGGAAGTTTTTTATATCAGCTTGGAGATTAAGTATGCTTCCCATATTAGTATTCTGATTACTGTTCCTTTTTTTTTCTAGATACACAAATCTTCACCGGAAGGAGATCAAGAAGGAAGAAGCCACGTAATCATAATGATTTTAACTGGGAGGATGATCTTGACTTTGGGGAAGAATCAGAAAGGCCCAAAAAGAAGAAAAAACAGAAGTTGAAAGCTAGAGACAGGTACAGTTTTGGATTATATGAACATAGAAACTACAGTATTAAACAACAGAATTCTCAGGCAACTAGAGATAAAAATTCGTTTGTGTGGAAATCAAGCACTTCAGACAAACATCAGAAAGGGATAGAGAAGTCCAGTAAGGAAGATAAACAGAGAATCAGAGAAATAGACTCTGTCAGGGAGGAAGTAAACACAGAAGGGTGGTGTAGTGATTGGATTACAGATGATGAGATTGATGATGATGATGATGATGATGATGATGAAGATATAGTTACAGACAAACATGCAGAGGAGAGTGAGGAAAATCGCACATGTTCACGTTGTATGTTAACATTCAGTTCATCATTATTACTTTTAGAACATGCTGAGGGTAATCATGCAGCATGTGTTTGTGATATCTGTGGTTTCACAACTACATATAAGCATAAATTAAGGAGGCATATGGTGAAACACACAAAGGAAAAGTCTTTTGTTTGTGATATTTGTGGTAAGCAGTATTCTCAAAACCAAAATTTAAGAGATCACATTTCTCGTGTACATAGTGATGATGGAAATGGAAACAGATACCCTTTTAGTTGTCAGTACTGCAAAAGATTGTATCGTGGTGAGAGAAATTTGATCAGACATCAAAAACAGGATTGTGGTCCTTGTGAGGTTTGTGGAGTAACAATGAACTGTAGTGGTCTTTTGTGGCTTCATAAGAGAAACCATTTTTCTGAGTGTGAAATATGCAAGAAAGGTTTTCAGTCTAGGAATGCATTATTACTACATAAGAGTACCAAACATGGAGAAAAGACCAATCAGTGTTCTCTGTGTCCAAAAAAGTTTGTGTTTCTATCTCATCTGAAAAATCATCTTGTAAATACCCATAATGAAGGTGCTCCACAGTACAAATGTAAGGAGTGTAGTTTTTGTGCTCGATCCATCTCTTACCTTAAATCTCATCAAAATAGAATGCACAAGAATCCCCATAAAGTCTATTCTTGTGCTGAGTGTAAGAAAGATTTTAGAAGCAATGCTCGTTTGGTTGAGCATACTCGTATTCACACAGGTGAGAGACCTTTTTCATGCCCTGTGTGCTTCAAGACATTTTATTCCCAAAGTAATCTGTATGCTCATGAACGTTCTGTTCATGGTAGATTGACTAATTATGGATTAAAAAACACTGGTATTGAGCCAGATACAGCCTTGGTACGTCGTAAGATTTTAAGTTGTTATCAGTGTCATCTTTGTGATTCAGCATTTCCAACACACAAAAAACTGAATTATCATTTGTTTAGAGATCACAGAATAAGTGGAGAAGTGAAAAAAAGGGAGAACATGAACCCCGAACACTTGATGGAAAGTAATGAAGGTGAGGTACCATCAGTACAGATTCATATGAAAAGTGAAAACTTTTCCCCTGAGGATGTAAAACCAGTCACAAAACAAGATGATGTTATGAATGTCATTTCATCAAGTAATGAGAGCCTTGTGACTAAAGCAGCTTTATCCCTGCCAGCTTATGTAGTGCCTCCAAATGTTAATGTAGTAGAAATTGCTGGTGTTAAATATCATGTCATAAGAAGTGGAGAGTAAGTGTATTAAGAATGAAAATTTATAACTGTTGGTGTGAAATGTAAATTACAAATGCATTTTATATTATTTTCCTTCCCATGCTGTACTTAATGGCATGAATTATTGGGAGCATAGAAACTGTGATATGGAAGTTATTGCTTCATTTTCCTAGGTGCATATTTTGATCATTGTGAATTGATTGCTAAGCCCTGCCCTTTTCAGACCCTAGGAGATAAGGAATCTTCCCCTAAGTGATGCACCATGTCAACCTGATTTGTATGAAACAACTGTGCCAGTAGGTATATCATATATTGTACTTCTTCCTGTTATTAATTGACTTGAATTATTTATCATTTATAAGTGTTTGTATTCATAAATTCTGTGACAGCAGTCTGATATTCATAAACTCATTTGTATTTAATTGTTATTCTTAATTGCATTCACACTATAATGTCATTGGAAATGAGTGAATTAAGGTTTGTTATTCCTTAAGTTTAAGTCAGTCTGAAAACTGCATATATTTCATTTAAGGGTTATTATCGACCAATTGTACATAGAATTAAATCTTATTTTCTTTGTAGTTGTTGGGCAACATCTAAGTTGTGAAGTGAAGTGCAGGCACTATGTACCTTTGAAGCTAAAAAAATAAATGTTTCTGTTTCTTGAAAAGTCATAGAATTCGATATTTTTTTTCACATTAATTTCCTTACAAGCCCTTGGAAAGTGTTATATTGCTCTTTAAACGTATTTGTATACTTTGATAGATCTGAATACTTAGTTTGAAACAGATTTTTATTTTTTACTTCCCTTCCCCCTTTTTTTAATATTATGAAAAGATGAAGTTTTAGTATTCTCATTGGTGATAAGATTTGGACTTTTTCCTGCGTCTTGGAGATGAAGGGAAAAAGTTGTTTCTTTAATTTTTGTTTTGCCCGAAAGTACATAAACGTTTTGATCCCACATCCACAGTATCATTGCTTTTGAATAACCTTTGGTCACATTTATTCATCATAAGCCAATGAAGAAGTCACTCCATAATAACTATATTATGGATTATTTTCAGACCCTGTTACGATGATAGTGTAGCCTTGAAGCTGCAGGACCTTTTTAGTTTTTTAATGATACTCATGATAATAGGAGTCGTATTATTATCTGAACATGCTGGAGGGTGAAGAGCGTGAATGGGCTAAAGTGAATTGGAGCGATGTGGTATATGGGGGCCAGCGCGCAGTAAGTGAACTCGGCCATGGCAAATGAAGCAGCCAAAGAAAACAAGGGCAGGGTTGTGGGGCCTGGTTCTGGACTAGGGTCTATGGTTTCGGTGATGTGACACAGACATAGAAAATGAATATGAATAGAATTTTTTTCGTCTGTTCCTTGGCTTTACCTCGCTAAGTGAACAAGTATGAAATGATATATATATATATATATATATATATATATATATATATATATATATATAAGAAGCTGTTGTATAATAAATGATTACTTTAGTACGGAGATGCATAATATTTTCTTTTCCTTTTATGTTAAATATTGTGTCCAGGAGCGACACGATTGACATCTAGGAGAATGACGGCGAACTACAACGTAAACAATCTTTCCTGCAGCAATTTTTGATCGTCGTCAATAGTCTTTTTGAGTGGAGATTATGCGGCAAAGGGCGTTATGCTTCTTTCTCAGGAGGTGAGAATTGAGAACAGATTTTCCGCAGGTATGGTACACTATGAAGTACAGTTCCTTTATACTGTGGTGGACTCGAATGGACGCTAACGTACTATCTCTGATGGGAACACGATGCCTGTTGATAATGGCTATGTTTACGAGCGTTATACCGTAAAGTTTGGGTTTCTTGTAATAATTGTAATAATCTCTTATTCATAGGTTAAATGGGATCTAAGGAGGACATTCTGGGGTATACATAAAACCCTCCCTCCGTATTTTAGTAGTCACCTTCATTTATTTAGTTTATTGCGGGATCCCACGCTGCCGTGCGTATACTTAGCATTGTTTGTTGTATTCGTTGTATATAATACGGTGTGCTTGACACCTGTGTCAGAAAGATGTGGTTGTGGCTTGTTAAGCACGGGGAATTGGTTAGAGTTTGCATGTGACGCGTTAATGCCTCAAGGAGCCTAAATGCTACCCTTTACCTTATGAAGCAACTTGTTCTGGGCGGTATGTTGTTTGCGGTTAGTCTTTTACGGTAGGCTATTATTTTAGCCATGTAGTGCTCATATCTTTAGATATTTAGTGATTAATCTCTTGCAGTGGTACTGTTGGGTATAGAAACTCGAATAAGTGTTGTTTGGAGCATATTAGTGTATTAGATATCAGACAAGGCAGTAGTGGTGGCGGTCATGTAGATTAAGGAAAGTGTAGGGTCATTTAACATAAACATAGGTGAAAGATTTGTGAGAAATCAACAAAATCCATGAAAGCGTCTCTTAACCACCTGTAGTAATTGAAATTTATCTCAGTTTTGATGTTATTTCAGAAAAATATCTTTGTTATGATCATCTTTTGGAAGTTATGGGGCATTGTGTCTGCAAGCACTTGAAGATTGGCTTGCAAGTGACATCTGTAAAAATCTCCTAGTTTTCATGTATAAAGGTTAGGAGAGATTAGCTGAAATTTTATATAGTTTCTCATGATTCTTGGAAAGTGTTATACCTTAGATAACTCTACGTGTTCCCTGGTCATCATAATCCTCACCACTATCCCTTGATTGGTATTGTTGAATTACAATTACTCCAAAACAAAATTACACAACACTTAAAGTTACAATTGCCATTCATGTAATTTACTAGTACAGCTTTATCCAATTTACTCTTGTTGCTCTTTTTTAGTAATGATTATTTCAAGTTATGCTGTAGAAGGACAATTTTTGGAATGATCAAAAAGTGTACATATTAGTTGGAAAGATATAATGATATTTTCTTTTAACTGAAGGCTCAGACAAACTTTATCTTGCTAAATTTTTTCTTATCTCCATATATGGTTCCATTAATAATTTTAACCTATGAATTGAACAAAGACATAAGAAGTAGTGTATATTTCTTTTAATTGATATTAAGTTTTATGGTAATTTTGTAATAACCAATGAGTAACACTGTAACCCACTTTCTTGAGAAATTCAAATGCATTCTTATCCACACCTACTTTGCTGCTACCTTCATCTTGTGCAAGGTTTTCACAACCTATTTTCCCCTTACCATGATATTCATCTTGATTCTCATTCCACATGCCAGCTTTTTCATAACACCATGTTCACCTCTCTTTCACATGACTATGCAGCATTCCTTTAGAATACTCATTTCATCTCTCCCTTATCCTTATTTGCTTGTTACCACTTCTCTGACGGCTGTTCTTGCTGTCATCTCCTTTGCTTTTCTCTTGTTCTCACTCTTCACCTCCTTCCAAAATATTATCTCATTCTCCCTGAAGTCCATCAATATTCTCTCAGTCCTTCTCTCATTTGCTCTCTTTTCAGCTTCCACGGGTTTCTCTTGACCTAATACTTTATCTACTTTGTAATGTTATTGCTATTCATAGAGGTATGAATGTTGCATATTGATATGTAGGGGTAAAATCAATGTACAGGTGAAATTGGAGTTAATCATATTCATATTTTATATTCTAAGTCTTGAAGTATTTAAGAAGAGTAGGTATATTTTTTCTTACAAGAGCCTCACAATCTTTTAAGGAGAGTTTATCATCATAATTAGACAGAGAAACACCTAGCAAGAATGTATCCCTATGCTTTTTACTCAGATGACAAGAAAAAGGCAAGAATATCACGTTAATCAAATAATTGGATATACAGTCTTTAAGTGGTCTTGTACATATATTTGCTCTAACATAAAAATATTGTCTAGAATACCTAGTTTTGCAAATGCTTTGTATATATTTTGTTGCATTTTAATGATAGATTCTCTTCTTCCAGACTTCTGAAGTACATGAAAACCCAGGGTCCATGATCACAAATAGGCTGATGCCTGTTACATGCAGGGAATTGTAGGAATGGTGTGAGGAAAATTATGCTGAGAGGACTTGCAGAAAGGAATTGATACTACTGCCAATTGTTGACAACTCTGTTCTTGCAAAATCATCTGATACCATGGAGAACAGTGGCATAATAGTAGTGGTTGGAGAGCTGGAGTCTGACTCTGAGGCCATACTGAAGGCGTCAGAATCAGGAATCATATTCAAAAATGTCTCATGTCAGACGGACTTAGAATATACAAATGAGATAATGATTCCCATTATTTTTTGTGGTTTATTTTCTTCAGAGTGTGAGGCTTCCACTCAAGCTAACATTCCTGCCAAAGCTAATACAGGAATGCCACCAGACTCTAAGGACATAATATCTCCTTTACCTGTAAGCATTTCAAAAATAAAGACAGAGAAACCAGTCAAGTTGAGTGAGAAAGAGAAAGATGTTCTTCTTGAGGAGACCATTGAAGATGTGATTCATGGTCTGATTATGAATGAAGAAGAGAAGCAAATCAATGACAAAGTGAATGACAACCTCGACAGTGATGGACTGGAGGATGATACATCATTCTCAGTGTCTTCGAAAGAAGGTGAGTAGCAGTTTCTTTTTGACATATATCTTTTAGCTGTCCAGCAGTACATGATAAGCTTCTTTTTAGAAATGAAGTGTATTTTGGTATATTAACGTGTGCCATTGTTTGGGAAGGACCTATAAGTATGGTTGGAAACCCTTAAGAACTACAAAGAATTTAAGATTACAGCAGGAAGGACAGTAAATTCTTAAATGTATGCTAATCTTTATGATACTTTTTTTTTTGAGGCTCCTTTAAATAAAAGTCATTTTAAGACCTGGCCTCAATGAGGATATCTGTTTGTGATTGGAAGCCTTAACAAAATAAGGGACCATGCAAAGTTTCTTTCATCACAGTTGTTTCTCAAGCAGAGGTATAAAGTTTTAAAGATCTGTGCAAATGCAGAGAAAAATAAAATTCTCTTTACATGGTTGTATTATATTTCCCAGTTCTTGTATATTTGTTAAACATCTCATAAATTTGATTTGGTTATTGACTTTTGCTAGTTGCTTTCCCTAGATTTGACTTTATGAAAAACATGGTAATTATTTGTATCTTTTTAGAGGCCTCTTCCTTCATAACTGTAAGCGTATTAAAAGTTACTCTTTTCCCTCAGGAACTTCCTCAAGTTCTGGACCAGAAATAATTAAATGTTCATTATAAAGGTAACTGTGAGAGATATAGGCTAAATGATGTGTTTCTTACTTTACATCAGCATAAGTCTTAGCTTGTATGCCATTTGGCAAACATTTAAAGATTTAACAGTTATTAACTCGTGATATTTACTCCATGAATGGATCACAACTCACAATCTGCAGTTGTAAGTGAAAACAGTTATCCTTCCATGCTATCTGGGAATGAATATAACTCAGGTATTAGTACAGAAAGGAGTAGCATTTCATTTCTACAATTGTTAGGGTAAGAGTTTGTTAGATTAATCATCGAAAGAAGATTACAGCAGTCTGATTTGAATGAAAGTTCTTTGATATTAATCAGTGTGATGAAGTTTGTTAACAAGGACACCATGTACTAAATCATACAGGGTTTTAAATGATGCAAATAGCAAGAGACACCATATGACCATAAATAAATAATTAACCATCTTTAGCTGATATTTCAAACTATAAGGAAGGTGGGCCATATATTTTATCATGACTCTTTAGGAATGAATCCTGTATTTTTTTTTTTTCCCAGTTCAGTTTCATAGTGTGCTGTGTTGTATTAACTTGTAATTCTGTTTCCTTTGTTTCTCAAGTTGATGATCACTACTTTTTTGTTTGGAAACTTGTTATTGGGGCTAGAGTGACATCCATAAATTGATTTGCTGTGTTTTTAGTAGTTTTTCAACTTCCCCCTAAGAAAGTTGTCACAAATCTCTGGGGTCATGTTTTAAGGCAGGCTTAATTGCAGTGTTAGCAGAAGAGATGGATGAACCTTCTGGTCCTCTTTTCTTTCTTTCTTTCTTTCTTTTTTTCTTTTTTTTTTTTTTTTTTTTTTTTTTTTTTTATCTACAACTCACCATGTGGAATCCATCTTTGTTTCGATATCAGAAACATGTTATATTTTCCTCAGCTCAAGAAAGTGTCGAATGAATGTACATTTCAGATTAGAAGGATTTTTTTTCTTAAGTCTGTAATTTATGAGAAGAGAGGATTCAAACCAGTATCACAAAGACTTTGTTTTCATATTTTTTCTATGTTAAATTTAGCAATGTATTTTTTTCTTTTTCAGACAAAACAGATGAAAAGGACCCTGAAGATAGTGAATTCAGTTCTGACAATGATATAGCTTTCTGGGAGAAAATGAAACTCAAAACAAGAAAAAGGAAGAAATACAAGCAAAGAGCTGGTAGTATTGAAAAGAGGAAATGTTTGAAATACCCTGCTGATTTTAGTAATTATGGTATTAAGTTACCAGTTGAAAAAATAATTTCCACTTTAGCCAGGCAAGAAAAAGTCCTCCAACAGCCTACAGAACCACAACAAAAGGAGAAAGTTGACAGAAAGCAGGCTTTAAACGACCCTGTGAATATAAAGAAAGAAAAGGAAAATAATGAAGATGATTGGATAACAGACAATGAGGTAGATCCTGAAGAAGATGTGGATATAGATTCAGCTTTTAAGATGGAATGGAAAAAGAAACGTCATCCATATAACTCTAAGGAGAAGAATTTTGTGTGTGAAGTTTGTGGTAAACTGTATTCAAAGCATCATTATTTAAGAGAACACATTGTAAGGGACCACAGTGAACATGAACAGGCAAAGAGATATCCATACTGCTGCCAGCATTGTAAGAGATTGTATAGTGGTGAGAGGCAGTTGCAATACCATCAGCAACAACACAGTGGACCTTGTGAGATCTGTGGTGTTATGCTTAAGTGTAGTGGTCTATTTTGGATACATAGAAGGAATCATGATGCACAGTGTGAAATTTGCAGCAAAGTATTTCAGACAAGAAATTCCTTTGATATGCATATGAAATTAAAACACTCAGAAAAGACAATCCCATGTCCATTATGCCCTAGAATGTTTCCGTTTAAGTTTCTGATGAATAGACATGTAGCCAAGACTCACAATTCTGGAACACCACCACAGCATAAATGTGAAGAGTGTGATTTTTGTGCTAAAACAGAAGGTGCTTTGAGAATTCACCAGCGTAGGATACACAATACTGTACCAAAGATGTACACCTGTGAAGAATGTAATATGGTGTTTAGCACAAAAGTTTCTTTTGATAAACATGTTACTTTTCATGGAGGAGAAAGTGGTTTTACATGTCAGTTGTGTATGCGGACATATCGCTCACAGAATGATTTCCACTCACACATGAGAGCTATTCATGGTGGGTCAATTAATGGCACCATTAGAGTGGAACAACCTGAGCCACCCAGCCATTTACACCACAGAATTCTAATGTCTTACCCATGTGAAACATGCAACATAATGTTTCCCACTCGCAAAAATCTCAACCGCCATATTTTGAAAGTTCATGGAATAGATGTCACTGTACCCAAAGAGCCAAAGGAAGTACCTGTTGAAGAGGAATCCATTCAATTGGCAGAAGTAGATGAAACTACAGTTGCTGTGATGCAAATCAATGTAACAAATGAAGATTTTCAACCAGAAGAACCTAGAAGAGATTTCAGAGATGAACAAGCCTTATTAGGTTTCACTGGAGGTGTAAATTACCAGGGAACCAGGTCAGCCTTGTTAATGCCAGCCAACGTTGTTCCCCCGGACGTTAACTTGGTTGATATTGATGGTGTGCAGTATCATGTCATTAGAGGTAATCAGTAGTAAATTGATGTAATATGGTTCATTACTGGTGTAGATATTAGGAAACAAAAAGTACAAAGTGTATTATCGAAACTCTCAAGGAGATAGTTGATTGTATTGTGCTTTTGAATATTATTTTAAAATAGGCATCATGATAACTTCCAGCAATCCCAAAATGTTAATTGATTTGTGGAAATTTTTGTACTTGCAGTTTATAGGACCAATACATAGACATCTGGTTTGGACTGAAGATGTACTTTCATTTCTTGTTTAAAGTTATTAATTCTTTGAAGATTTTGGACCAGGAAATCAGACAATTGCATATTATTTCAATTTCACTATATGCAAGTATTTTTCAGGTATCCTAGTCTGTGATATGAGAATCATGTATGATGAAGCAAAGCTCCTTTACATGTTATCTCTAAAGCTAGTGAAACCAGCCTCAGCCTATCTGTGGTTATACCATCAGTGAAAAGTCACCTTTTGTAAGGCTGTATTATTGTCAATGGATGAAAGGGAGTACAACCTTGTTGAGGAACTTCAAACCCCGAAATAGTACCTTTTCCCAGCTACTGATTGTAGTGCAGCTTCAGAGCTGCAGGAGTCCCATTAAACGGGTCCTGGCATTATATGAAAATTATATTAATGTCTAAGAGTAGATCATAATCATATGTGACTGAATTAACAAATAAGTTTCCCTGTTAGCTTTTTGAGATGGTGATGATGATGTTTGAGATTAAACCTCTCTACAACTCAGAAAGTGCTGGCCCTAGTCGCTAGGGCAGCCCACCAGTGGTGAGAGACCTAAGCACTGGGCCTAGGGGGTTGGGCTTGTTATCCCACCCAGCTTTGTTGTAAAAGGATTAATTGGTTATACTTTGGAATTGATGTTAGTTGCTCAGTTCTTTTCTCATTTAGGTACAGAATTATCACTCCTAAACCTCTATCAGAGTAAAGCCTCATAGTACAAGCAGTATTCCAACCGATGAAAATGATTGCTGCTATCATTGCTCCACTTTTTCAATTTAATACCAGAAACACTGTCTATAGACTTCTGGGGCATATTGTAGTTTCAAAGATGCTGTCTTGTTATTGTATGTTATTGCATGTTTCATGGTATCATATCAAGTTTGCTTGTTTGACTCTTTATGGATGAGACAAACAGGTCTGGCCATTTTGGTATAGAATTTTGGTTTTCATTCTCTTACATCATTTTTCCTAATAGGTAAGGGTTTATTTCCCGTTATTTTTCCAAAGTAATGGGCTCTTGATTTTTGGGCAATATTAACACTGCACAAGACACTAATATTTTAAGTTGTACTTGACATCCTTCTCTATAAGTTTTTGAAATATGTTGATTTGTAAATGCTATATTATAAGCTGTCTTATGTCATGAAACAATACTCAGAATGTAGCTGCATCTGTATTGAGTTCAAATTTCTGAATTTTCTTGCACAATACTAAGTTTGGACTAAGACAGAATAGTTAGCTTCCAGACGGCTTACAAAGTGAAAAGTAAGGAAACCATTGGAAAACAAAGTTTCAGGATTGCATTGAGAAAAAAAGCATTTTAGGATCCATGTCAAGCTTGATAATACTGGATGATTAACCTTGATTTAGGAAAGGTGAAAATAAAGACTTGTATCTTTAAAAGGGTGAACCCTTTAAATGCCATACTTTAAATAGCTGGAAGCTTCATGTGGCAGCCTGTGTGCTCCACTGCTTGGCTTAGGTATAGTGAAAGATTTCTTGTTTGAATATTTGTAATTCATTGTATAAATGGTATCAAGGTCAGCATTTGGTATTTGCATTTTAAGTGCTCACTTTTGCAATGTGTATTTGTCCTGTAAGTTTATCAGTTTATTGCATTCATCCCTCTACTTGAGTACTGGTGATGAAATGTTTTATTGTCAGTACATCTTTACTCATTTTCATTGTTGTGTTTCATAGTGGAAAATTGCTGTGGTATGTGGCAAAGATCTTGATTACTTTTTTATTGTAAATGAAAGTTTTGGTGGTCTTAAGAATATATGGTGTGGGAGGTAAACTGCTGGAAGCAGTGAGTTTTTATTAAGGATGTAAGGCATGTGTACGAGTAGGAAAAGAAGAGAGTGACTGGTTCCCAGTGAAGGTCGGTCTGCGTCAGGGGTGTGT
>JAYMFT010023676.1:0-16314 GCA_038088735.1 Panulirus argus
ATATATATATATATATATATATATATCGACTCGAGTGTTTGCCTACGCGGATGGAAACCCCTCGGACGATGTAACTGCTTGATCAAATACGTTATGAGAGCAATTAATACCGAGCATCTATAACATATGTACAGAGTGCTATTATCCCAGTGGGGGGGAAGCTCCGTTTGGCTCTGGTGTGTCCCCCACTGCTCAGCTGGCGCGCTATAAGCAGTGGAAGGAAGAAGCTGTCACTGTTAATAATGCCACTGATAACAGTGGGTATAAGAGTATGTTAAAGTCTGTATCTCGGGGCTGAGTAGTATTCCTTCTGTTTCTCTGACACATTTGTCTGAATGTTGCTCTGATAGCTTGTCTTTATTGCTGGCTATTTGACTATCTCTTGATCGCCTTATCTCTCTAATTCTTTGGCCAAGTCTTCGTTAGTGCTTGTATGACTCTATTTAAGTATACTTATAAATGTAACTATTTTTTCCCCTGCTTGCAATGCATGCTTACATGTCTTATTATTATTACTATCATTATTAGTAATGTCATCATTATTATTATTATTATTACTATTATTATAATTATTATTGTTACTACTATTATTTTTATTATCATTATTATTATTATTATCATTATTATTACTATAATTGTTATTATTATTACTATTATTATCATTAATATTATAATTATTATTATTATTATTATTATTATTATTATCATTTTTATAATTATTATAATTATTTTATTGTTTTTATCATTATTCTATTATCATCATTATTATCTTTATGATTCTTATTATTATTACTACTATTCTCATTTTTATTATCAATATCTACTATCATTATCATTATTATTATTATTGCTGTTATTTTTATTACCATTATTGTCATCAACAACTTATCATTATGCAACCCCAGGCTCATTTTCTGTAGCGCTCCTGCAGCTTCGAGACTGCACTCCACGCAGGAGCAGGGAAATTATTCATTTTGAGCACGCAGGTCTTCGATGAGTTTGTGCTTCTTTCCGTCCGCTGACGATGACAGAGCCTCACCGAAGGAGGCGACCACAAGCAGGTGAAGCCCATTGCTTTATGGGCTCCTGTCAACAGGATCGTTCTCAATTATGTTTTCAGATTTTATTATAGAAATACGATTAATGATTCCTCCGGGCAATACTACTACTGACTCGGCAATTAACCAAGGATATATATATATATATATATATATATATATATATATGTTGTATGTGTGTGTGTGTGTGTCTGTGTCTGTGTGTGTGCGTGTAGGATAAGCCCAAGTATGCATTTATTTGACTCTGTTTCATGCGTCGTTTAAGATAAATCCGGGTATAGTTTTAGTCTGTTGACTGTGTCCCGAGCTGCGGATGGACCCACAGTCCTTCTTACAATAAGCAGCGACACAGGCAGAGGCAAGTGTTACGGTCAAGTGACGGTGGAGGTCAAAGGAACCGCACGTGAAACATCAACAGTAATGGTAATGAATAAGTACCAGCAACAGAAGAAGGGCGGGAGGAACAGAAGCATCATCTATAACAACAGGGGCAACGGCACTAAGAGAAGCAGCAACAGCAGAAAGAGCAGCTTTTTAGCAGCTGAATCTCGCTCAGGAGCAGGTCATAACAGCAGAACTTCTAGATATATATATCTAACAGGAATCACAGAGGAGATCAATCGTCAATTTCGGCAGATGTGACATCGAGAAATTTCTTCACATAACAGCCGAAGAATTTGTAACAAAACCATTCCTGGTATTTCGAGAACTCGAGGTTGCACCGGTAGTGGTAATAGTAGTAGTAGTAGTAGTACTAGTATCAATAGTAGTAGTTGCAGTAGTAGCATTAGTTGTAGGAGTAGCAAGAATAATAGCTGTAACATTATGTCGTAGTACTATTAGAGGTAACGATAAGTGTAGTTGTAGTCAAAGTAGTGGTAGTAGTTGTAGTAGTAGTAATAGTTGTTTTAGTGGTAGTAGTAGTGACAGTAGTAGTCGCAGTAGCTGTAGTAGTGATACTAGTGGTAGCAGTAGTAGTAGTAGTGGTAGTAGTAGTTGTTGTAGCAGTAACCGTAGTAGTAGTGGTAGTCGTAGTAGCAGTGATAGTGACTCTACACGGTAGTAGTAGTAGTAGTAGTAATGATGATAACAACAATGTAGTCGTAGAAGCATCAGTAGTGCCCATTCTAGAGGTAGAAACATTACTTAATGACAACATCAGAGGTAGCAACTTACAAAAGTGGCAGTAGATGTAGAACTGATACCAACGCTCGCAACACTTCGCCCAACCGGGAGATGTAGAATTAGTACCAACACTTGCAACACTCCCCCAGATGTGCAACCACGTAGTAGCAACACTCGCAAAACATTCCCACAGCCAGTTGCAGAATCCACGCAATTAGCCGGTGTTTCCATATCTTACTGTTGATTCTGGTATGAATATTTATGGCAGTTAAGTTATACGACTGGAAGATAATGGCGAGAAGGAAATTGTATCTCAAAGCCTCGCTGGGTTCCTTCCTTGGCTGATCCAGTTGACATTAAGTCTAAACTCGAAACGCGTCTCATTAGCATACTAATCGATGACATAACTCACTTAGAATAACTGACATTATCATCATTACTATAATAATCTAAAAGGATTTGTTTTTATCTTATTGCAGTGGGAGGATGTGTGAGTGCATTTTTTTATCTGTTCCTTAATATCTCTGTGTGATATTTTCCTCATACAAAAAACTAGACTCGTATTCCCGTTTTTTTAATTTTTTTTTTAATCTAAAGAGAGTCACACATCATCTCAAATACTGACATTCAAACGATATCTTTAAAATTGTTGATTTAGGTAACCCGGGATTGGTTTTAAGTAAGTTTTTTTTTCTTTATGAAGCGAGGGCTTTTCCATGACGAACTTCTCAATAGATGGGTTTCACTTCCTTTCTGTCTTTATTTTTCTTTTTTTTTTTTTTTGGGGGGGGGAAAGTGGTAGGAAGTGAGATTGTAATTATTCACGGCGAGAATTTCCATGACAGGGAATTTCCGTGACGAGGTTTTCCAGGAAAAAGAGAAGATCGGTCTCCAAAATCATGTTGGAAAGGCTCCCTTCATTCTTGCTATCTTCCAAACTCTCTTCTGGGCCCTGGACGATGAACAGACGCCATCACGTCCATCAACATCCTTGTAAGTCTCTTTCTATCCTCTCCTTATAGATACGGTAGCTCCCTTCTTCCCCAGACTATCTCGCCTGGGTAAGACGCCTTCAAGAAAACACACACACACCAAAAAGTAAATCATCATCTCCTGAATCCAAACAACTCGTAAAAAGTAGACTTTTCCAGAGACTCGGCCTTTGGAATCCGTGTGATACATCTCCCTGTAGATACGTCCTCCCTCGCGATGCCCCGGGTGTCATACCTATGTCTCCCTGACTCCTCCAGTCTTCGCTATGCATGCCGCGGCCGGGCAAAATGCCTTATCTTTGGCCGCGCATCGCCCTCGATCAGATACCAGCCATCAGCCATCAGCCAAAGCTCTTTCAGCCATCAAGAACACGGGAGAGGGGAGGGCGCTCCGGTGATATATAAACAGAAAAATAAAACCGACGCGTGGGAATCGACGTCTTCCTGCCGAAGTCGCAGGCGAAGGAGAGGCGGTGGCTCCTCCTCATTCAGGATGAGGCGAAGGGGGGAATATTAATCTAGTTTATGGTGTCTTGGAAAGCAGAGTGGCCGGACTCTACGTCAGGTTAGCGTGTCTGGCCCCAGCAGGAGGCAGGTGCAGGAGGGCGAAGGAGGTGGTGTGAATTAGTCACCTGTTCCTCCTGCAGTATTGTCTGACAGGAGAGGAAACATACATTCTGGTATATGTCTTTCATTCATTAGGAGTTGTCATTGTGGGTGAGTAAGGGGAAAGGCTTTGTCTTTGTGTACATAAGAAAGGGAGAGAATATATATATATATATATATATATATATATATATATATATATATTTGTGTGTGTGTGTGTCTGTGTGTGTCTGTATATATATTTGTGTGTGTGTGTCTGTGTGTGTGCATTTCATAGGCAGTATGATCTGCACACATATCCTGATTACAGCAATATCTTTTTAAAATGTTCCATCTTCAGGCGACAAGATGTCAGTGTTTGTTCCGTGTTTGTGTCTCTAAGTTGTCTCGAGGAGTCTTCACTCATGATGGTTGGATGGTGAATGAAGTAAAGTTTGGGTCTACTGCTTATGAGGCGAACGCATAAGTGCCATGCTAGGAAGTGGCGACTTCCTATGGGTACGGGGTATGTCCCGCGTGCTTGAACTGTCCTTGACTGGGAGCTGCTGGCTGGCCACGAAGGCTGAGAGGAACGCATGAGTTCGTTCACTTATTCAGCGCAGATGAAAATTCTCGTATCAAGAGAGATTCCATAACCATTAGCTTCCTTTTGTCATGATTAGATTTCATGGTTCAGGTGGTGTGTGTCAGGTCGTCTTTGCTCAGATTTTTTGAGTGCATTTTGCAATGCCTGCTGTCATCATCACGGTGTGACTATTTATTGCAGAGAATCTGGCGGTAATGATTCAGTCTTTCAAAGAAATATTGATATTCAGGTAACTAACACAACAAAAAATGTCACAAATAAAAACTGTTTCAGCAAACGGGAGATATCACAAAGTAGAATAAAGAAGTTAAGGAACAAATTGTAGAGCAGAATCTGTAATGAATGACAAATTGAAAGCGACATTCATGCGACTGGATAATGATAGCTGGGAAAATTGTTCGCCATTTTTCACATCACTGTGTAGTGAGAGTCATGAGGATCAGTTGGCTTTCCTTAAGTTATAAAGCAATGAAAGCCGAAAGATCTGGCGAAAACTACTTACATCCTCAAGACGCATACAGGCAGCGCACGAGGTCTGAATGCCGTGATAGGGAAGGACTTTCCGACCCAACTGACTACAGACGAGGGTTTTCATCTCTGATCATATGAAAAAGATATTGTAATGGCTGCCATAGTTTTAAGTGACTTCAGTACCTGCATGATTAGGTAGCATCTTTTTATGTCGTAGTGTGGCTATATCAGTTCACATTGCCCTCATAAGTTCAACATGACGTACCGTGACTGTGTACAACACGTCTATATGGAAACACCCAATGATTTATGCATGATCATAAGGAGAGACCTTTTCACCCTTGGGTCGTGTTGTGTCTCAATATGACAGAAGAAAAATCTGGCGTTACGTAACTTTTGTTTCGTTCTTTATGTTGTCGTTGTTGTGCTGACACCTGCCGGAGGTCTCAGCACTCCATGGTGATGGAGGACCATCTTTTGAACCTTATCACTCCATATCAATTCGCATTTTGAAAACTAGACGTTATGTTCAGGAAAGTGTTGGGCCCCATCTCTTGTACTGCAAGGGGGGAGAGATGCTCACTGGTGGGGTGTCCCATACGTTGATCCTTCTCTATCATATAACTCTGTAAGTCCCTGTGTGCTGTCTCGGTTTCCTTGCTCATTCAGTCTCTCCCACAACTCTTACACCGCAAAAGTACTTCATTATATCTTTCCTAATGTTTTTTGTTTAATTTCTTGTTACGTCCTCTGGTTATTCTATCCCCACATGTTATGTCTTCTGGTTATTCTATCCGTATGTGTTGTCACACCACTATTCCTGCACAACCACACGCTCCACCCCTGCCAACACCGCTATCCCTACAAATCCACACGCACTCACTGCCAACACCAATATCTCAACACATTCGCACTTCTCACCTGGCCAGTATTACTATCCCTACACATCCACACGCCTCGTCCCTGCTAACACCACTATCCCTACACATCCACACGCCCTCGTTGCCAACATCCGCATGTGGGCTTCCTCGCTCTGCCCTGACTCTATTTTTTCAACCTTTTAACTTTTCTTTCTCGCACTTCCTCTTTGTTCGCATATGTTTGTCATTTCCCGTCTTTAGCAGCGTCCCGCACACCAGGAGTGCCCTATGACTGCTTCCTGCGTCTCTCTAATTTCTTAATTCCTATTTACATTTACATTTCTGTTTTCATTCTGGTTGCGTTCCACCTGCATTACTTTTTTCGTATCTTCCCCTCCTCCGCCATTCCCACTTTTCCCTCCACCTCTCCCCTCATACAATTCCCTTTTCGCTTTTGCCTCAACCTGTTCATTTTTATTTTCCTTCCTCCCCAGCACTCTCCCCATCTCTGGGCTCAGTGTTCCTCCCCAGTATTCTCCCTCTCTCCTGGACTTAATGTTCATTTTTTTTCTGTTTTATCATCATGTGTTTGTTCCTCTTCATTTTGTTGTGGCCCTTGTGTCTCCCTGTTCTCATGCCCTTCCTCATCCTCCCTGGTTCCTTGAACTTTTCTTCCTCGCCTCCACCACCTCCCTCACCCACCTATCTTATCGTCTCAGTGTAGAAGTCTCACCCTTCCCTCCTCCTCTTCCACTGCTTCCATACCCACTCTCTATCCTTTCCTTCCACTTGCCTTTTCATTCCCCTCACCCAGTGCTCCACAACGCATTTCAACCACCTCCTCCGCTCATCCCCCCTCTCTCTCTCTCTCTCTCTCTCTCTCTCTCTCTCTCTCTCTCTCTGGCCTCTTCCTTCACGCTCAGGGCCGCAGGGGTTCCTGTCACGGGTTGTAATATATGAACTGACAGAGAGCCTCTCACCACCCACGTGCTCTCCTCACAAACCTTAGCTTCTCTCTCACAGGCTCTCCTTTCGCCTCTCACTCCCTTTTCTTTTCCCTTTTTCGTGTTTTTCAGTCTCTCTCGATCACTTCCCGTTCTTCCTTTCTTCACATTTTCCTCTGTCGTTGTTCGTTTCCTTGTGTTCACTTGTCCCCTGCGGCATGTCCTCTCCCCTACCACTCACCAGGGAGGTGTTACGGTGCTTCCCTCGTCCGCACATCTACCACGTGCAACTTTACGCATCTGTGTGTGTGTGTCCTGACGTACACAGTCCGTGCTTAAGTCTATAACCGTCGACTTGGTCAAGTTATGCTGTGTAGCGTTCCCTCCGGGCGCCACACCACGTACTCTCCTGACAGGGGCCTGCGACACAAGCCCATTTGGTCATCATGAGGTCAGGTAACTTGGTCTGACCCTCACCTGACCCTGCTATCGCCTGAAGGTGAATGACGCGTGATTCTGCTCGACCTCTTCTGAGTCCCCAGAGGGGCCAGCGTCAGTGAGCCTGGCGACACATCCAGCACCCCCGGCGTGTGGTGACATTGGCAGTCGGGTCAAGCAGTCAGTCAGCCAACCAGTTCCTGGCTCTAAGACACCGGGGTGCTGAGGCCATCCCCGTCCGGAGACGTCCACCACATCCCTCCTTTATCTCCTGCTTCTTAGAACTTACATTTATAGTTTCAGTATTTTTCTTTCTTTTTCTGATTCTCTCGCAAGCATCTTATCAAGATTTAATTCTTATCTATTTCTCTTTCACTGCTTCTTCTCCTCCTCCCCTCCTGGTTCTCTCCCATCATCTTTACCCCTCTTGATGGTCCATCATCCTTCCCCCCCCCCCCGACCTCTCACCGGTCCTCCGAGAGTTGCCTTGCGTCCCTGGGTCTGGTGGCAAGGGGCCCAGATTCCAACCCTCCCCCCCTTGGGCCTGGTGGCAAGGGGCACAGATTCCACCCCTCCCCTCTGGGAATGGCGTAAGGGGGCACAAACCTCTCCCCGTGGGGCTGGTTGCAGGGGACACATATCCCCTCCCTTTGGGGATGGTAGGGGCATAAACCCCTCCCCTCCTTAGGTATGGTGGCAGGGGGCACAGATCCCCTCTGAGAACCTAAACTCTGAAGCCATTTGGCTCATTATTTTTCTCCCGTCTATAACTTTGTCTTTATGTTTCGTATATCACCCCCCCCCTCAATTCCTCCAACTATAGACAGCTCAACCACACGACCATCAGACTTCCTGGCACAAAGCGCTGCTGTCTTCACATCCACCTACCGTAACCCTCTGTCTAGGGCAGCAGACTCCGTCGCAGTAACGCATAGCTCCCTCTGGCCAGCCCATCTCAGTGGTCGTTGATGGAGCGACCTCCCGTCCTGTCCTGTGAACAGCGGCGTCCTTCAGGATGTTTCCACTATCCACACTTCATCTCACTCTCCCGACCTTCATTACTCTAATAATGTTTGTCTTTCTGGCACTGAAAATATTTACTCTTCATTCGGAGCAGAGCAGCATCTCGCAGAAGGGAAGCTTTAATCTGGTCAGATTTGATATTGATCAGACGGAATATCTACCTGTGCCTCCGTCTTACTGTCATTCGGTCCCCACCGATCAATTAAAAAACACCACATTTCAAACCCGTAATAACATGAATATGTTGAGTATGGCCGTCTCCTCACTCTGTGGGAAGCTGTTTCACGTCTACAGGGGTTTCCTCGCCCTGAGTTGAGGACTGCTTACCATTAGAAGCGCTTCTCCTATCTCTCAGCCACACTAGGTAGTGTCAAAATCCTCCGTCTCATTACTTCCCCAGGTATCACCCCTCCCCATCCATCCCTCTCTCTTCTACCCTGGTCTTCTCTCCCTCTGCCACTAGCCACTGATGAGTTCCTGCCCCTTCCCCCTGGCTCTGGCGGTGGAGAAGAACATAAACCCCCTCCTCCTGGGTCTGGTGGAAGGGGAGGGGGAGGGAGATATAGATCCCCTTCCTTCTGAGTCTGGTGTACGGGGAGAGGGGACACAGACCCCCTTCTCCTGGGTCTATGTGCTTGTCTGTCTCGCCTCTGTACCGTTTATTGCTCTCCGTCTTATTCCATATGCCTCTTTGTTTAGGAGAAAGAGAGTTGGAAACGCAAAATAAGAGATATTAAAAGACTAAAAGTTGTGATAATGAAAATGGGAACCAAAATAGATAAAAGAACAGGACTTAACGGGCCAGTAATACAGACAACATGGAATGAAATCTCATCTTGTCATAAGACTGACGTAACTATGACATGAGAGTGTCATAAGCCTGACATAAGGCTGTCACAACCCTGGCATAATGGAGTCATATCGCCTCAGTATTATGAAACCTGAACTTTGTGTAACAAGATAACGGTCGGAGCGGGGCCGGGTGGCTGGCTGTGTGTCAGCGTCGTCACGCTTGCCATCGCTCCGTCAACAAAGGGCAAGCCTTCCCGCGCATAATTAAATCTTTTACCTTCTCCTTAATGGACTCCTGAGTGAGTTCGTTGTGTCAATAATTCAAAATGAATTTTAGATTAACTAAATGTGTCTGACATAATTCGCATCCATAGAATTAATGACGATTTTGACAAAAAATACATGAAATGTAGTCGAAGGTTCGTCATCTTGACTTACTGTGGTGAGGGGTTGTGCGTCTCTGGTTCAGGTACAGCGACCCTTCGTATAAACCAAGGTTCAAGGAGTAAGAACAATACGATCATATCATTCTCCTTGAGCGTAATGAGGCAGTATATCCGGAAGGAAATATTTCGAAGTTTTTCAGAGAAATAAGTAAAGAGAGTTTGGTCCCGTTGATTTCCTCAACAGAATCTATAACCTTAAAGTGAAGCCCGCGAGGCAGAGTCCATTCCTCCCCAAGTTTCCATAACGCGTCCTAAGGCGGCTTGGGTAACGAGGCCCGCGGGAGATGTTGCCAACCTCTGAGTACCGACACTCCTGCCAGACTCCAAACCCACCTTCCAGGTAGGGCTATGATTGATCCATTTCTCAGCAATACCCTAAAGCATACAGGAGTCCCAGAGGGATTCTAAGAGGAAGAACAGTTACCATTCAAGAGTTCCAAATGTGTATAGAGTAAAACATGAGCATTCCAGGAGGGTGAAGGGCATATAGTGAGAGTTCGGGGTGGGTGAACGGTGAATCACGGGGGTTACAGGAATATACAAAACAAGAGAATTCCATGAGCGAGTGGTGGAGACCCGGGATGCAGAGGACGTCGTAAAACCCGGGTGTTTGAGATGAGTTAAGTATTAAACCTAGAATCCCAGAATGGCTAAGGAATGAAAACTAGGAGATCTAGGAGGATGGAGAAGTGAACCTGGAAATTTAGAAAAGAGAGTGTTTCAGCTAAGTTGATCCAGGAGACTCAGTTAAGACCTCGAGTACTTTTAGGAAGAGAAGGTCAGCCTGGAGGTTCCAGGAGAGTAGAGAACTGAATTCGTCAATTCAGAATGTTGGGTGATAGCCCCTGGAGATCCAGGAAAGTGAAAGTAAAGTTTGAGAGTTCCAAGACTGCGGAGAGTTAAGACCTGAAGATCTCCCCAAAAGAGAGAAGACTGAGACTTAAAAGTTCCATCTGGTGAAGAATAAAGCCCAAACGTTCGGGAAAATAATTATTGACCCAGAGCGTTCCAGTAGGATGTAGAACACAACACATACGAGAAGGCTAAAGAATACAGCACAGAAGTTCCATGGAAGTGAACAGTAAGACTTGCAAGGCTCATGTGGAGAAAAGTTAAAACATATGGACTCAAGGGGGTTCAGGCTTGATGGTTGGGTGTAAAGTTACAGTCCAGAACTTCCAAGAAAGTGAGGGGTCTCAGGGTGTACCTTAGAAATGCGAAAACACATCGTAAAGTAACGAGAGGAAGGAGAACAAAGGTCGGGGTTAAAAGATTGTGAAGAACAAATATTAGACTTTTGAAAGTTTCTTACTAGGAAGGAGACAGGGGTTCTTAACGTGTGGGAAACACAGCGAAGAACTCCGCTATACTATTGACTCCAATAAGACCGTTCCAGGATACAGGAAATTACAGGAAGAAGTTCCAGGATACAGAAGGTTAGTTTTAGTGTAATACAACGCAAGAATTTCAGAAGTTGTATTAGTACAGCGTTTGTTGGACAAAGGCGAAAAATGTAGAACAGTAGTTACGATAAAGTAATAAGTTCACTTCTGGAACTCAGGGAAGATGAAGGGTATCGAGCCTGAGTTCCAGAGAAGAGAAGAGGTCAAGAGAGGTCGCAGGTTAAGAGTAGAGCGGTGGCTTCCCACGACCCTTCGAAATAAATGCCGCAACAGATCTTCCCTGAGGATTAAAGTTCAGCTCCTAACTTTAGCAGTGTCAAGGGTGAAATATTTTAGTTACCCTTGGAACACTTAAGAACGAAAGAGAATGGCGAGCCAGCGTCGTAAATAACAATCAAGAAAGTTCTTATAAAAGGATAAAAGGCGGGTTAGGAGAGGGCCAGGACTGACGGAGGGAGAGAAAGCACCTTTGTGTGCACTGCCACCCACCACCAGCACTGCCGCCCATCACCAGCACTTCCACCCACCACCGGCACTCTCGTCACCACCAGGACTCTCACCCATAACCTGTACTCTCACCCACAACCGGCACTCTCACCCACCACAAGTACTCTCACCCACCACCGGCACTCCCGCCCACCACCAGCACTCTCACCCACCACCGGCACTCTTACCCACCACCAGCACTCTCACCCGCCACCGGCACTCCCGCCCACGACAGACACTCTCACCCACCACCGGTACTCCTGCCCATCACCGTCACTCTCACCCACCACCGGCAATCTCACCCATTACCGGCACTCCCGCCCATCACCGGCACTCTCACCCACCACAGGCACTCCCGTCCACCACCATCACTCTCACCCACCACCGGCACTCTCACCCACCACCGGCACTCCCGCCCACCACCAGCACTCTCACCCACCACCGGCACTCTCACCCACCACCGGCACTCTCACCCACCACCGGCACTCTCACTCACCACCGGCAGACCCGCCCACCACCAGCACTCTCACCCACCACCGGCACTTTCACCCACTACCGGCACTCCCGCCCACTGCAGGCACTCTAACCCAACACCAGCACTCCCGCCCACCATAAGCAATCCCGCCCATCACCGGCATTCTCACCCACCACCGGCACTCTCAATCACCACCGGCACTCTTACCCACCACCGGCACTATCATCCACCACCGGTACTCCAGGCCACCACCGGCACTCTCACCCACCACCGGCACTCCAGCCCATCACCGGCACTCTCACCCACCACCGGCACTCTCGCCCATCACCAGCATTCTCACCCACCACCGGCAGTCCCGGCCACCACCGGAACTCTCACCCAACACCGGCACTCCCTCCCACCACCGGCACTCTCACACACCACCGGCACTCCCGCCCACCACCAGTACTCTCACCCACCACCAGCACTCTCACCCACCACCGGGACTCTCACCCAACACCGACACTCCCTCCTACCACCGGCATTCTCACCAGCACTGGCACTCTCACCCACCACCGGCACTCTCACTCACCACCGGCACTCTCACCCACCACCGGCACTCTCCCCCACAACCGGCATTCTCACCCACCACCGGCATTCTCACCCACCACCGGCACTCTCACCCACCACCGGCACTCTCGCCCATCACCAGCACTCTCACTCACCATCGGCACTCTCATCCACCACCGGTACTCCCGCCCATCAACAGCACTCTCACCCACCACAGGCACTCTCACCCACCACCGGCACTCCCTGCCACCACCGGCACTCTCACCCACTACCGGAGCTCCCACCCACCACCAGTGCCTCTTTTCGCTGATACGAAGAGAAAACTTTAGAATATTTAGCACTGAGGAAAAAGCAGAGGAGTCCCCGCAGGACCTGTTGCTCTGCAGGGGTCGTGGGCCTGGGCGTTGGCTACCCTGGAGCTGACCCAGCCGCCAGGGACCACGGGTGTGGCCGCCACCGCCTCCACCCCTTCTGCGGTATCTCCAGCAGCAACAATGACAGAAGCACCGTTAACAACACAACTTCCATCTGCCTCATTCCCCACCCTCGCCTTCCCATCAAGGCCCGAGACATCTGCCTCACCTCCATCCAGACCGGCCCGGAACACGTGCTTCACCCCTATTAAGTCCTGGAACACCTGTCTCGCCCCCCATCAAGGCCCGAGACATCTGTCTAACCCCATCAAGGTCTGGCATACCTGCCTCGACCCCCATCAAGACCTAACACACCTGTCTCACCCTCCAGTAAGGCGTGGGACACCTGCCTTACCCACTTCAAGGCCCGGGGCACTTGCCTCACCCTCATCAATACCTGGAGCACCTACCTGCCTCACCCTCATCAAGGCCCAGGACACCTGTCTCACCAGAGGGCCCTGCCTCATGACCACCTTACACCAGAATTGAATTTTCAAAACCTGGATCCCTCTCTCTCTCTCTCTCTCTCTCTCTCTCTCTCTCAGTGGCGGCGCCCGTCTTTGCTACACCTGTGACGTCTCCTGAGGGAGGAGAGCTCGCCGAGGATTCCCCATACATAATCCTAGGGAGGATCTCCGCCATGCTAAAGTTTTTATGGCTTACGAATAAAAAGAAAAAGACGTCTGACTGTTAAGTGACGATAGCATGGAGCAGATGATGGTCCGGCCCAGCGAGGAGTGTGGGCCAACGAGCAGGACTGGGATGGCAAAACTTGCGGCCCAGGGAGTGCTTAGAGGGGCTGGTATCGGGGAATGGCGGCCACTGGAACAGCTTTATGTGGAGCCTGCAATAAGGTGATGGGGGGGGGGCCACCCATACACTGCCGTGGGTCGGGGGTATAGGAGGTGCCCACCACCCAAGGGCTTTCAACATAATAGGGAGAACAGGAACTCGATACTGGTATTATCAAGAGACGGTTCGCGTGTGTGTAGCTCTGGTGGTAACTGATGAAAACGCGCTCAGGTACTTCACGTTACAGCCACACACACGTACGGACAGCGACAGCGCTGCTGAGAGGTGAGCGTGTACTTAACACAAGACCAGAGCAAAACTAGGGAGAATTTCAGATAATAATTGGAGTGAGGTAAGGTCATCTATCATGACCTTACAGTTGCAACAAGGTTTGCTGGAAGGGGGCCTGCAGAAGAGTGTTCAATGGTTCTGCAGGAAGGACACAAGATCAGAGAGGAAGGAATCCAGGGATGAGGCAGGTGGGAGCACACGTTGTCATGATCAGTGACAGAGAAGCAATCACAGCAGTTGGATGAACGTATCATGAACTGGAATAATTTCCTCATTAATCAAAATATGCTAAACTCTGCAAGAGAACAATAACCAACATGATAATGTAAGTTATAGATATTCGCGCAGAAAAGCTACAGAAAGAATCGAGGCTGCCTAAATTGACGCTGCTTAAAACTATAAAAAAGAAAAATTTTCTCTTGGCAGATACGATTTGTTTTTAAGTGGATAAGGCAACGTTCAGAAAACATTTAAAGCGTACGTAAAGACAAAAGTAAAGCATTTTATCATGTCTAGTCACCTCACTTCAAGAAGCACAGAGAACTAACACAGAGGGTCTAGAGGAGGAGAAGCAAGATGGCACCAGAAAGAAGAGAGTTGAGTTACAGTGTGAGAATTATGGCCGTTAACTCACCCACTATGTTAGACACAAGAGAAAGTCTCTTTTTTCAATACTTTATTCCATGATAGAGAAATCGGGATCCTATTACTGTCACTAGGTACTACACAAGAGAAAGAGTTTGTTGATGACATCCTTCAAGTTGTTAAACCCGTTTGGTGTTGTCGTGTGTCAACAGTTCTTCTAAAGATAAGAAGACATGGTAACTCGACGCCAAAATAGTGTATTGAGCAAGAAACGCGTTAAAGATGAAGACAAAGAAATGTTTTTACTGTACGAGAGCAGTGGAGGAGTGACGTCAGTCACGATACTATCAATGTTGACACTTTACTACATTTGCTAAAGTTTGAAAAGTTGTATGACAGAGAATGTCCGTGAAACTGTAGAACTCCTTCTTTGTGTGGTGTGGGTAGGGTATTCCAATTAAGTTATTAGATACACACACACACACACCCGTGCGCGCATGCTTATCCTGCCCCAGATCTCTTTTATGGAATTGCAGCAGCGCTCAAAGAGTCAGCCACATCTACTAGCAAGTATCACATATCTACAAGTAATGCAGTGTTGTGTGTTTGTCTGGGCAGGGTACCTACAGAGCAGTTGAGGAACAGCTATTTTGTCTTCTGTGTGGAGGCTGTGTTGTATATAACACGTTCAGTCGATACGCTTGATGCTGCAGAGATGGGCGGAGTCCAGAAGGTAGAGGAGGGAGCGACTCTTATATGTTTAAGCAGTGTAGTTTCAGATGGGTGTGTGTGGCGGAATGGAGTTTGGGAGGGGGTTGGCTGCTTTGTCTGGCGAGTCATTTTTGTGTGAGAATGTTATGTTGATGTGGTGGGTGTGTGATGGGTGCGGCGAGGGGAGGGGAAGAGTAGTGGTGAGAAGGAGGATAATGCGTGTGGTGAAGGGGAAAGTAATAGTGTGGTGAGTGGGGAGGTGATGTGAGAGGGAGGGTGGTGCGAGAGGAAGAGGGAAGGTGAGTGGGGCCTGGCACCCTCCTCCCTCCCCCCGACACTCAGCACAACAGACGGCCGTTTGTCTCGAGCACTGGCTAGGGCAAGACGCATCCATCACAGGCAACCACCATCACACACACAGGCAGTCTGTCCAAATATCCTGCCAACGATGAGCCGACCGCCTCTCCAGCTCTGGTCCTGACGGAGGAACCCACTTTACACTTGGAAGAAACGAGGATTTTCCTAAAATAGATGCGGCATTGTAAATCAAAATCAGCTGATAGTTGCTGGCACTCGTTCCCTGCCGCCTGTATATCCTGGTTGTTTTACCGACGCCCTAGATGTCACTGCCATTTATCGAACGCTTGATAAATCACCCCCTCATCTCCTCCCGCGACGTCTCCTCGCCAGCGAGTTACGCGTCTTGCTTAGTCACTTCGGTGAGACAATGCTGTATCCTGCCGGCGTGTTGCCGTCAGTCTACTGTGTACTTCCCTTGATCACACATCGTCCAGAACTTGGACTTTAAATGTTTTCGTATTTAGCTGAAGTGGTGTGTGTGTGTGCGTGTTACTACCCACTGGTTGTACATGGGCAGAGAGTTTTACGCCAGTGAGGTCCCGCCTCTCATCCCTGACACAGTACCTGGAATCTTCCTACAGTAGTGGTAGGTACTTGCTCCATCCTCAACTCGTCCCACGAGTCCACACTCAGCTGAGAGAAGAGTAGCGCCTGCCGATACCATACTGAGGTTCAGGTAACTGTGGTAGCGGGACCCCACCAGTGTTAAGCTTCCTACTCATTTACTAGGTAGTAAATAAGTAAAACAAAGCTCAAGGGTAAAGAGGAAGAATGGTTTGGAAATGATTTAGGAGTAAGTCGGGTTGATGAAAGTGCACTCGGGACTTGTCCTGTTTCATTTTTTTTTTTTTCAGAGATATCATCAAATACTAAAATCACGCGCATCACTGTCAGCTACTGTATTTTGT
>JAYMFT010023687.1:0-16314 GCA_038088735.1 Panulirus argus
ATAATAGCCGCAAGTCGTTCGTCTTCTTTTCAAAACAGCCAAGGTATATTTACTTCGTCACCCAGACTGTATGGTAGGTTGGTTGTGATTGGCTATAATCCATCTTACGGTATTGTAGGTTGTCTGTGATTGGTAACAACCCCCTGACGCCTAGGAAGAAATGTCATAATGTGACAGACAGCAGAACTTCCGCAGGGGTGGCCTTTCCGTCTTATTTTGCTCTTCCGTAAGGTTTACAGTAAGGAGTTAATCTGTATTCTGTATGGTGTATTAAGGAAGCGAATTATGGAGTGATAAGAGTGGGCAGATCTTGTTTCTTTCATATATCATGATTGATGCACTTCCTTCGCCTGGAGTCACAAGAAAATGTTTACTATCCAGTTTTTCCTTTCATATTTTTTTTTGGGGGGGTTCTTTCTCAATTTGATAAACTTCTTGGTAGCCTAACGGGTTCTAGTGATCCATTCTTACCCCAGATGCATATGATTATGAACAGTCAGTCAACGTGTTTGACATAAGATTATTAAATAATTTTCGTTGGTAACAAATCTAATAACGTTAGTGTTGTTTTGGTAAAACCTTCCCTTGAATGTAAACGCTGTTACATTCTAAGGTAAGAGATGTCGCATATGATTAAAGACTTCCTTCTTTAACCCCCAGGCTCATCTTTACGTCCCATGAGCACGACGGTCCGACTAAGGAGCACGACGTTACGTCCCATGAGCACGACGGTACGAGTACTGTGGTACGACCCTTCAGCACAGTCTTCTCAGAATGAAAGGTTTGTGTCGAATCCCATATGACTGGAGTTTGTAAAGGTAAGTGTGTCTTGAGTCTTAAGGGAGAAGGTCCTCTCCCTTGGGGACCGGGGGATACTCAAACAACAAGCCAAACGGGTGAATAGGGAGTTAGCGTGTCAGTTCTCGGTCCAACACCACTAGCAACAGAATTACGTATTTTACCCAATTTATCTTGATTGTTTGAGACGTGCGGTGTTGTGTATATATTCGTGTTTACGTTTGAAATGGGAGTCAACAAGGGCCGCTTTCATCGGTGGACACGGGAATGATGCATTTAAATGACCACTTCATAAGGTCGTTCCAAAGAGTCCAAAACTCACTACCCTTCACTTCATTCATTTTATTCATTCCCATCAATTTCAATCGTAGCCTCATTAGAACCCGGGACGTTCCAGATTTGTTCGGTTCATTTCATATTGTCTTCCAAACATGAATTCGTCAGTAAGCTACCGATCGATAAAGGTTTTCCTAATTTTTCAGTGCTATATATATAAATGTAAATCAATAAGAAAATGTTTATACATTACCAAATGCATTGTATGTAAACAGACAGTAATCCAGTAAAACTTGTAAATCGACCCATTATTAATATTGATCATTCTAAAAAAAAAAATCTTGAATGTACGGTTCTCAGTGGTCGTACCGACGTGCTCAAGGATTGTACCCTTGTGGTAAAGAGGTCGTACAGTTTGCTCAAGTCGTACTAACGCGTCGTGCACCAGAGGTTAATGGCTTTGTGAAAGGTGTAATGATCTGTCGGAAGTATATCTGGCCTGAATTGTATTGCAGTTGAGCAAGTGCACCTCATAAACGCGTATATCAGACTGGCGATAGATATTTTGGAATATGTTAGGCTTGGGATATCTTTAGTCTTTATCATTCAACATCTGGGACATCGCAACCCACGTGTAGCATATGGGACATCCCAATCCAGTTATAATATATAGGATATAACACGGCCTGCAACTCTCATAGAGATGTTGCCATTTTACAGGGTTTTGTTTTGATATGTCCTCGAAGTAACTCGTAGAAAACAGGGTGAAAGACAGTATTTATGGAGGATAAGTAAGAATAGATTGAAAAGTGAAAGCTATGAAGCAGAAAGAGGGTAGAAAGTTAGAAAAATGTTGTGAATATGAGGGAAATTACTAAAGAATGTAATAAACCTGTAAAGTAAGGAAAGTGCAGGATAAAAGTAAAGAAAATATAAAGAAAGCCAGGGAAAACGTAGACAGAGACGAATGAATGTAAAGAAATAGCCTAATAGCCATAGAGTTCAGGCAGACTATAGATACCAGAAGAGGGCAGTGCTGTAGCCCATCCAGAGAGGCCGAGCAAGAGAGAAAGGTAATTGGATTTCTGGGAAGAGCTTGGCTCGTGGCGAGGTATTCCCCCACCCTACCCCTCCAGCTGGGTGATCTTAGCCCACCGGCGGGATCCAAATGAAAGATCAGAAGTGATGTGATGACCTTGGCTCACCGCAGGAGGCGACATGTGGATGATAGACTTTCATCTCGATTTGGGTCTTGGTTCTCAAGATCTTGATTCACTGATTTTATGATAAAGCGTAATGGAAGACAGACATGGGCGGTGTCTAATTGGGGACAGTATGTAACTGTATATAGCTGGTTGGTCGGCGTCTTAGGTCGGCTGGTCGGGCCAGGGTGTCGCCACCACACGACACAGAGCCAATAGGAAGGGGAATCAGCTGAGCCCAACTGAATCTCCCAGATTGATTCCCTCACCCCCCCACCCCACCACGACCCCTCACCCCCGGGTGGGGAGGTCACCCCCAGGACCCCTCACCCCGGGAGGGGTACCCCATGACCCCTCACCTATGGGGTGGGCCATACACCACACCCTGGAGTCCCATAGACCACCCTGGTCCCCTCACAGGCCGGACAATCCCAGGTCCCTGGGACCCCCCACACCCAAGAGGGTTACAGGTGCCTGGGACCTCCACCCGGGGGGGGGCGGTCCTAGGGCCTGGAACCTCCCCACCTGGCGGGGTGGGGGTGGGGGGTCCTAGGGCCTGGGACCCCAGCAATGAAGGGGCGGACCTGAGCCAGTGGGCGGAAGGAAGTTATCCAGAGAATTTGTTTATCTGCCGAAGTACATTTGCATGTTATTGTTTTTTGTGGACGAAGTAAAGTTTTTTCTTTAATTTGAAAACTTTCCCGTTATCTTCATTAACGATACATAATACCGTGAATGAAGAAAGAAGCTGTGAGAGAAAAAAACGTCAAACCAATAGGGAATGCTAATGAAAACGGAATGATGAGCTACTAATTACTGGAGGGATCAAAGCAGGACGGAAAAGGTCAAGGGAGGTCAGCAGAGGTCAGGGCTCGTATGGTATCAGTAGAGACAGGTAAATATCAGGTCGCGAGGGAGTGTTACAGGTCCCTCAGGATTGCCAACATCACGTGGCACCGTTGGCTACACTTAGTGGTGACTGCTGGGGGAGTACCCCCCTTCCCCCGAGTGGACTGTACCAACAAGGGTGCGACCCTCGACATGCTCATTTGCATATTCCGGTCCTCTCATTAAGATAATGTCAGCCGATGCGATATGGCCGGCTCAGCGTCCGTCGGCCGACGACGCTCTGTGTGCATCCGTCGAGCTGGTGCAGGTAAACCACCTGCGTAACAGGTGGCTCGTCTTCCTACCTGGCGGACTCACAGCTTAGGCGGGACGGAGGCTCGGAGATATGAGGATGACTCATCAGTCGGTGAGTCAAGGTGTGAGTCTGTGGGTCGCATGGTATTCGCGTGGAACATCCTAAGATCTGAAGTGCTTTCCTCCCCTCGTGAATGAATTCCTCTGCTTTTCATGAGCTGATGTGTCAACGGTTCGAAGCCTCGTTCTGCAGGTCACACGACGCGCCGTGCAATCGGGTTTCTGATGGCCGGGCTCCAGCCCGTCTTCCGGGTCAGCAGTCACAAGGTCAGACCGTCACACCCAAGGGTCGTACCGTCGTCCTCAAGGGTCGTACCGTCGTCCTCAAGGGTCGTGTGACACAATACTTCTGCGTGAAGGATAACTTGGAGCTGGGGGTGAACTTCATACAGATAGAAATAAAATTGTATTCCTTATGTTCTCATTACTCTCTCTCTCTCTCTCTCTCTCTCTCTCTCTCTCTCTCTCTCTCTCTCTCTCTCTCTCTCTCCCGTGATACTCTATCTATTTTTCCCGATAACTCGTTTGGAGAATGTCAGTTTACCATGATGAAAAGAACGAAAACTACTAAGAAGCCCCACTGGCGTGCCATCTTCTCCAGCAAGTCGTACCTCAGCCTTCCTCCAATAGATGGCTCTGGCGGGGGCAACGCAGCGCCATCTGCTTTAGCCAGCCTTATTCCCACATTCCTCCAGTAGATGGCTCTGGAGGAGCTTGGGGGGGGGGGGAGGTGAAGCATATGCCACGTTTCTCAGGCAGTTGCGTGTCTTGCTGGTGTCCAGCAAGTGCGCCGCGGTGTTGCCACGCTCAGCTCCAGATTTGTCCCAAGTATTTTATTCGTCCTCCTCAGAGAAACTCGTTAGAATAAATTTTCAGGATTTCTCATCACTTTTTTTGCGCTTTATCTTTGAAAGTGATAACTGGATAAATGATAAATCAGGGGAAAGAGTCCTTTGATATGGGGGTCGTTTATCTTAGTTACCAACAGTTATTTAACTGTGATTTTAAATACTTTTTCATTTCCAGTTAAATTAGTTTCGTTCTCAGGGATTATGTGGGAGATAACACAGGGAATGGGACACAGAGTGAGGGAGGGGTGAATAACGCAGGAAGTGGGGAAAAAGACTGGGGGATGTGGATGACACAGGGAGTGATAGACATACTGTGGGAGAGGGGTAGTTGTCACAGGGAGTGGGATACACAGGAAGTGGGACATCAAGAGATGGAGGGAAAGGTCAGAGTGTGAATGGGGCAAAAAGTTTATGGTGATTCTCTCTCTCTCTCTCTCTCTCTCTCTCTTTCTCTCTCTCTCTCTCCCCGGCAGCAGGTGGCCTCCCCTCCCCTCCCCCCCACCAGGCCAACACCAGTCACCACTCCCCAGGTCACCACCACCAACACAACTCCACCATTAACCTCCCTCCCTCCCTTGCTTGCTCGCCCCCCCCTCCCCCACCAGCTCCTCCCTCTAGCTCCCTCTCCATCACCCTCAGACGAACTCCCTCCTCTTTTCTCCCTTTAACTTAACATGTCCGTCCTCTCCAGCTTTACCGTCCTGTCTCCATCTATTATAGTGGTGGGTGGGGAGGAGCCTCCTGCTTTACTGTCCTGTCTCCATCTAGGGGTCGTACCGTCGTGCTCAGGTGTCGTACTGTCGTGCTCTGGGGTCGTGCTATAGAGATCAGCCTCGTTCCCTATACGTGCACACGACCATCCCGCCAGTTGGGTCAAAGGACATTCTTTTAAGACGGGCAGTTCTTCCCCCACTTATCATGCAGGCTTCTGCTCTGACCACGGAGCGATGACTTGGAACTTCACTTCAATGTAATCAAGGTCTGAACTTTGATCTCTCATAGCATTTTAACGACGCTTAAGTTCTGACCTTTGACACCATTTCATTAAGGCCTGACCTTTGATCTCTAAACCGCCTTATTACACTCTGACCCCTGACCTCTGCCAGAGTGAAGATAGAAACTTAAAAAGACTCGCATTGCAAAAGACCAGAAGGATTTCAAACGTTCTTTTAAGTTAAAGAATCTAATTACTCGGCTTTAAAGGAACGATACAAAGTGCTCATTTAAAAAGGCTTTAAGAAAGATTTCTGTTTACATTCGTAGGTAGTGTCTTTTTTCATTGCGCTTAATTAATCTGGGTAATTATTTTGAATCACATTCTAAAGGAACGATCTATCTCGGCGAGGATCACGAACCTTCGGGCGTCTGCCTAATATTTACGTTGATGCACAACGAACCTAATAAAGACGTGGAAGAAAATACGGAATGAATGTCTTGAATCCTTTCCTCCTCCTCTTCTTCTTCTTGCGTCTTATGTGCGAGTGAGATATATATATTGACATGCTGTTGTTAACAGATACATGTGTTCAGGAATAGTTAGTTGGCCCAACATGGTCCTGTGGTCCAGGGACCAGTGGTCTCTTAGGCTGGTCGCCCCTCAGCTGGTCCAGGACCTCCTCTCCCCCTCCCCTCCGCACTAAGAACAAGGCCCACAACCGTTGGTCCGGCGCGGAAAAAAAGATTTAATTGGTTTATAAAGAGGGTGCCCCCCCCCCCACCCTCCCGTTGCCCACAGGCCTAGTAAGGGGGTGGGGGACCCCGGCCGGAGTAGAAACTCAAATAATATTGGAACTGTTGTTCTTGTGCCTAATTTCTCAACTTTCTGCGAACCTCTCCTAAAACCACTGCACAGACAGACTGTGTTTTCTCTCCCATTTGTCGTGGGAAGAGCAATATTCCGGCCCTACCAGGAATCGGCTCAATCTGAGAATTTGGCAGAAGTAAAAGTTTTCGAGGATTTCGAATTTGTTGGCCGAGCTCCGGTTTATGAAATCTGAAATCGTCCAATCAGACGTCGCTATTGTGTCACGTGCCCAGCGTCGTGCCGCGCAAATTGACCCTCCCCGCGACTACCGCCTTTTTTGTTTCTGGCGGGAACTTGAGAGGAGTGACGACCGGTGTTTGCCCTTCAGATTTCTCAGTCCTGGGAGGCCACCGGCAGCCATAGGAGACCAATGATAACCCTAGGAGGCCACCAACAGCCCTAGGAAGCATCTTTGTAGCCACAGTCGTGGTACAGGAAGCATTTATGAACACATCAGATAAGACAGTGTAACATTATATTACATTATTAAAGAAGATCATATTCCGCCAACCACTCACCACATGGCAGTAGAATGAGAACGAAGAAAATGTAATATAGATTTATAGAAACTATGGAAATATAGCCTTGTAGCGGAAATATAGAAATCTATAGATTCATGGGGAACCTTAGACATATACAGACTGTGGAGGATTGTTGTGATACAGACTTGTGGTGGAAGGTACACACACGTGGGAACTATGGAAATTTAGACTTGTGAAGGTAGATAGAAATAATAGAACGTTGAAAGTGCAAGAATATTGGTTTCTTGGAAGAAATTGTCCTTTTGATTACATTACTTTTTTTCATTCTTTAACAAAGACAAACGTTTCTTTATTCTCCCAGTTCTCTATAACTAACATGAAGGTATGTTGTCGAGGAACAGATAAACTTTGAAGTTTGCTTCAAAGTATAAGGCCAGTTACAGGTGTCAGTCAAGGTATACGGCTAAAGTATAACACTGTGGCTGCTTTATGAGAGGAAGATAATTACAGTATATGAATACCCCCAGTAATTACTGAATACTAATTACGGCAATGTATGGTGGTGGAAGGGGTGAAACTGCTTCGTGTATTTCCTGGTTCGTTCCACGTTCCCTGGTGTTCCGTTCTGGTTTTATACCGTTATAGATCACCGGATTATGATCACTCTGTGGTAATTACATTAATTAATTAATTATGAACCTCGTGATAATGAATTTGAATAACTGTAATCATATTCCCGCCGTACATCCTGGTAGTCGGGAGAGTGGTCGGGACTTTGTAGGCAAGGGTCGTACCGTCGTGCTTGAGGGTCGTACCGTCGTCCTCACGGGTCGTAACGCTTTTCTCAAGGGTCGTACCATCGTGCTCAAGGGCCACCTGGAAACTCCTCCTTCCTTAACGAGATGGAGGACATACAGAGGGATGAATAAGGAAGGATGTCGCCCCTGCATGACCCCAGCGGGGAAAGAAGGACCCCATAGTCCCAGTGGGATAAATGGATGGAAGGCATCCCGGGCCCGGGATGGAGCATGTCCCGGGACATCAGTAGGGCCCCCAGTATCAGGGGCACCGCCCCCGTCCAGTGCGCCTTATATCGTCTTAACCGAATATAGATGGGTATCCGGAGGCCGCTCCCGGCCGGTTATGGTCATATTATATCCGGTGGTCATAAGAAAATACCCGGATGTATGGCACAGGCTTCGTGGGGGGGGGGATGAGTTATGATGAACGTGTGTGGGCTCCCCCCTTCCCCCCTATGATGATGCGTTCTGCCAGCTTTAAGCTTTAGCTGTTGTGTCAGCTTACAGCATAGCAAGGGTCTTCTCTCTCTCTCTCTCTCTCTCTCTCTCTCTGGGCGGTCTTGTACCGGAACCACTCAGTCAGAATCGCAAGATTTGCCGACGTCACGTGCGTCACACACACACCCGGGGTGGGGGGAGACATTCGTCCACCTGCTTGAGCGTCAGAGAAGCTGGAGGGGGAGGTCCGCCAGCTTGAGTGGCAAGTGAGGAACGCACTGACCAGCTTGAGCGGTAGATAGATGCTAATTACATTAAGCTTGTAAGGAGCAACGCTACAGACAACAGACACCGCGTCTTGATAAATTACTTGATAAAGTAATTATTTACGGTATTACCTCAACTGAAATGAATGAATGATTTCCTACACAGAATTATCTTAGGATATTGTATCCGGGCTGCAAAAGGTAATCACTAATTACAGCCTGTGATTAATTGACTTGATCTTTTACTTCAAAGGTCATTTCGGGAAATTGATTACGTGAGAGACAAGTTATGGATGGAGTATCTCTGCTAATTACGATGTCATGAGAGACTACTCATGATTAACAGGTAGCGAGTCACATGCACCAGTAATTAATTGGGCCAATTATTGCAAAGGTCATTAACGGGAATAGCCAGCGTCACCCAAACCCGAGGCAAAATTTCCGGCCGGACGGACCTTCCTCCCGGCCAAGGGCTCAGGGTCCCCCGCTAAAGGCTTTGGTCCCCGACTAAGGGCTCAGGGTCCCCCGCTAAGGGCTTGGGTCCCCGACTAAGGGCCCAGGGTCCCCCGCTAAGGGCTTGGGTCCCCGGGCAGGATCGCCGCCAGACCCGTGGCAGAGCTAAGCAGCTTAAGATGAAATCTGCCTCTCTCCACATCACCAAACAATTCGACTTTACTGTTCCTAATTACCTCCGCGTCTCTCCTTTGTCCCTGCCTGCCTTTACCCTCATTTATCTCCTCCATTATCGTCTTCTTTATCGTCTTTTTCTCCTCATTATTCATAATAACTTGGAATCTCTCCGTTTCTGTTGATCACTGCCTGTTCCTGATATAGCTCCCAGTCTTTGTGATCAGGTCCATTTATTTTCCTTCCAGTTCCCAGTTTTAAGCATATTCCTGCCCATTCCAACCGTGCCCTGTAGTTATGGGTCCCTACCCTGCCCAGTAATTGCTGGTCAGCCTTGTGTACCCTCGGCTAACACCACAGACTCGGTAATTATCGAGCTTCTGTCACGTGTAGCAGGATGATGCTCCCTGAGTGGCCCTTAAGGGTATCGTGCTCACTGAGGGGATGATGATGATGCTCCCTGAGTGGCTCCTCAAGGCTGTCGTACTCACTGAGTAGCTCCTAAGGGCTTTCGTGCTCACTGAATGGCCCTGAAGGCCATCATGCCTACTGAGGGGGATGGTGTTGCTTATTGAGTGGCCCTCAAGGCTGTCATGCTCACTGAGGGAATGGCAAGTTATAATGTAAGGATAAACGATAAGAACAGAGTCCAAGAGGCAAACACAGGTTTTAGTTTGCATAAAAGAGAAAAGATAATGTAAATAGAATGACAGATATCTAGATAGATAATGCGATAGATTCATAGACAGAGAGAACAAGGAGAACAGTCTTTTCGTGTACGGGTTGCATTGATGATGCAGGAACCTGTTTGTGTCTGCGCCCCATCACGGAGGAAGCAATGTTTCTCTCGACGTGAAAAGTAGGCGCCAAAAAAATGGCGGCTTCCTGTGACTAATGGGGTTGCCACGCAGTGTATATGAGACCATTTATTTCCGACGCACTCTGGCCCCCCGGGGGAAGAGATAGGTACGCCATCCCTCCTGGAAATAGTGTCAGTTTCAACACCACAGCCGATTTTTCGAAATAGTGCCAGTTTCAGCACTAAAGCCTTTTTTTTTCTTGTAATAGTTGAAGTTCAACACTACTACCAATTTATCGAAATTAAGTATTTTTTTTTTAATAGTGATGATCACACTATTTCTGAAATTTGGAAATATAGCCAATTTTAAAACGCTGTTATATATATATATATATATATATATATATATATATATATATATATATATATATATATGGTGCCAGTTTCATCATTTCCCAATTTTTGGGGAATAGTGGTAATATTAGTAATGGTGCCAATTCGGGTATAATTGTCAGATTCATTAGAGTTGATATTCCAGTGCTTATTTCCGTAATGGTGCCAGCATCATTAATTAATCTGGGTTCGTTAATAATGCCATTGTCGGTAAATTGCCAGTGTCATTAAGTGCCACCGAAAGTTACTTCCAACTTCAACTTATACAAAATGTTAGTTACGCTGCTGTTGGTAACAGTGCCAACGTTTGCATCAGTGCCAATTTAAGTAAACCGCCGACGTCACTAAGAACATCACAACATCTCACGTTGATGGAGCATTCATTTTCATTCCTTCATTCTTCCTTCATCCTTCTTTTCTTTTTTTTCCCCACGTCAGAAAACAGAAATGTAGAATGTGGTAAAAATAATTGTCCTAGTATGAATTTCAACACATGTCGTCAATGCAATACATGAATATTCATGAGGCTTTCGCTCACATGTGAAAATTTATAATCAGCTGAATTTTTAATCTCCACCGCTATCAGGGGAAGCGTTGAAAAGTTTGTGTGTGTGTGTGTGTGTGTTGTTGTGGAACCTGACCTGGTATATACCGGTCTCTATCACCTCATATATATATATATATATATATATATATATAGATATATATATATATATATATATATATATATATATACATACATAAAGAGAGGGAAAGGAATGTACGTACAGGGAGAGTGCCAGAAAGCACGCTGGAGTTACGAAGAATGCTTCGTGCGAGTTACGTGTTGTCAGGCGTTACGTGTGTGACGCAGAGACTGTGTGTTTTTGGACTGAGACCCAGCAGCCAGCGTGTGGGGGAGGTACGATCATAAGACAGCTACTTGGGCCAGAGGAATGACACTTGACAGCCACTGAAGCACTGACCCAGAGGGCAGGGTGTAACTAACCCTCTCCCGATACCCTGGCGGGGTAGTACCGGTAGTCTACCTCCCTACTCGATGGCCGCCTACGACCTACGGCCTACCAGAGAGAGACCAGTAAAGGTCATCCTCCGTAAGAACAGTGAGCATTATCCAACCTATAACCTTAGGAACATAAAAGGCAGGTTTTCTTAATTAGGGACATTCGAAATTATTCCCTGTAGAAAATCCCTATCGCGTGACGTGTGTCCGGCCAGTAGCCCCGAATCTTGGTATTTACCAAGGCAGTGCTGGTCGCCTGCAGCTGTGTTCTAAGGTTGGTCACCTGTTTACAGCTTAGTATCGTGCTGTGCCACTGCTGCACTCCGTCTAGTGTTCTGTTGCACAGCGCTGGAGGCTCTGTGCCCCACCACCCCCCACCCCTACCCACCCTTTTTTTGTTATAACCACAATAGATACTGATTGTTTATTTTTCCGTCTGCTTTACGATACTCCGCCACTCGACGTCGTTGTAGATACGGCCACTGATTGTGTCGTTCGCCTCCACTTTACGAGACTTTCCCGGAGACGTTGATTGTGATTTGTTTACCATAGTTCTCGAGGATGGTGGACACAGTCTGTCTGTCTTGTGTGTCTCTGTTTACACAGTGTTCAGTGTGATGGGCTTCCCTTCCCAGTGTCTCGCTAGATCAAGGCTCCCTATGGCTGCCCCTCGGGAGCTCCGGGCCCCGTCATCAACCGTAACGATTGACAGCGTAACTACCGGAAAACATCTTCTTTCTAAACACCGTTAGAGTAACCGTGTATGTTTGTCTGTTTGTGTGTACGTGTGTGCGTATAGTTCGTGTGCATATTGTGTCATGTGTGTATGTTTGTGTATATGTGCCTGTGTAGGTGATATTTGTGATAGTTGTTTGTGTTGCCCAGTTTCTTAACCTTCTGCATATGCATGTCGTAGCTTTATGTACACACACACACACACACATATGTACACACCCCAGCTGCTGTCAGATGTGGTGTGTGTGTGTGTGTGTGTGTGTATCTTCACCAAGGACTTCCGAGCAATTCAAGAATCCACCACAAAAACCATTGAATTACCCAACATTTCCACACTGCCAGCCAAGCCTGACCTTCCACCAGGGGTTGACCTCGACCCCGCAAGGTCAGCAAGAGCCTAGGGGTCCTCATGAATGACCTTCCAAGGTCAGGACGGGAATGGCAGAGATCCAGATCTGCTCCAACATAAACCAGGTCATGAATTGCTTTCCTCAGAGATTCGTCTCCAGTATCCTGTGTTAGCCTGGAGATGTAATTATCAGCGCCCCGATTAATTACACCAATTAGTTGGGTAATTTGATAAGTTTCGTAAGACCTGAACGGGAGGATATTCGACTCTGTAAACACATCTCCCTTAAGTAAGACTCTACGACCTTTGCTGTGATGGCTGACCCTTTGACCTGATCTTTTAGGTATAGGTCAGGAACCAGGTCACCGTTCTCTGTGGTCGAGCCGTCCTGCTCGAGGGTCGTACCCTCGTGCTGAAAGGCTTGAGCCGTCGTTCTCAAGGGTCGTACCATCTTTCTCCAGGGCTGACTTCTGACTGACTGGGCAGGGTACCCCCCCCCCTTCTCTGTGATGGCAGGGAACGAGGGGTGTAATTAACCCCATGTCTCTGCTGCCTAACCCAACGCCGTTTTAATGGCGAGTCTCGTTCCATCCTTTAGTTCGCGGTGGCTGCAGCAGACTGAGAAACGCTCTCTGTCTCTCTCTCTCTCTCTCTCTCTCTCTCTCTCTCTCTCTCTCTCTCTCTCGGTGCGTGATGTGAGAGCTGCGGTGTGTCTTGTTGCCATGGAGTTTAGCCTGCCATACGTGACGCGTCCTCATCTTCCAGGGCGCCCCTCCAGTTGGCAGGATTTCAGGACGACCATCCCTTCGTCAGGGGCTCTCCTGCCGCAGGACTCGTCACTAATATCGTCCATAGTAAACAAACGTCTCACAGCCTCCACTTATCTCTGATGAATCTCATTTGCATACGTTCTGGGTCCCTGTGTTGCGTATAGACTTACGGGAGAGACCTGGTAGGGGTGATGACTCCCCACCGCTCTCTCCCCGCCACACTGCCTCCCCAACTCTGTATCCGGTATCCCAGGGAAACCTTCCCTTGTCACCGAGTATACCATTCTCCCCAGCAGTCGACCTACATACGTTACAGTATTCCCTGCCACCACCCGGAGGTGTGAGCCGTCGCCAGCAAGAACCATCCGGGCACCAGGTCCCCTGCCACACCGTCTTCACCAAGCCCTAGCTTGGTGCCCTCGTGGCCCTGGCCTGGTAACGCGTAGGGCTTGGCTTGGTGCCCAGAGGCTCTGGCTCACCGGTCACCAGCCACTGACTGGCATCACCATTAACATAAGACCTCACCAGCAGGCAGTTAGTGCCGGGCAGTTAAATGTTTGACGGCCGCGGTTAAAGATGGGCAGCAGTGAAAAAAAAAACTCAGTAGTTAAGCGCGACAAAGGAGCTCGTTAGAGCTAGGTCGTTAACGACGATAGTAAGACTGGCGGCAGCGTTGCTAGGAGGGTGGTAATGGCCCTCCAGGATTACCGTCCGGCTGTGAGATGTGACTTAAGATTATACCAAGAGTTACATAGGTGTAAACAAACACATATTTACAGGGATGTGCGGCCATTACTGGCGTTAACCCAACATTCACTTGTCTCTGCTCATTTTTACAAGTGGCTCCAGTCACGGGCTGCAGCCCTGGTGCAGGCTGGCCCTCCGTAGAAAAACGAAAGCACGAGGAGGATGAAGAAGGAAAGGTAAACATAGGTCTGATTTTTCATGAGGCGGCCAGCTTCGTGTTCGATTAACCTCAGAGGATGAAAAGTTCCAAAGCTGAGCGGCAAAGAGAAGAAGCAAACATCGCAAGGCATCATGGAGACCCAACTTGAGGGTTGACACAGAATAGCTAACCCTCTCCCCATGACCCCACATCACGGGCATTCATAAAGGTTTAGATTATATACTGATCAGTGTCGTGATTGCCTTCAGCCACAGGGAGTTGGGTGTGTTTTGGAAACCATGTGTGCCATAGGTTAGACCAGTTTGGTCACGAGACTTGACGTGATGTATGGATCTGCTAGAGAAGGTCAAGAGGAGAGCAACAGAGATTCTTCCTGAAGTAAGAGAGTCGAACTACAGGGACAGGATTCCATCCATAGACAACCACCAGGCAGAAAGAAAACGGGAAGAGTTGATTACAAGTAGGTGATACACACACACACACACACACACTCGTGAACCGCGTCCAGATCTCTATGAATGCTGAAGAAACCCATCGTTCTATTTACTAAAATGTGAGTGTGATGCAGTGTGAATAAATTATGCACCACAAACACAGATCGGCCAGGAGCACTGTGGGCCAGACCCTCTGTAAAGAAGCCGACCCAAAAATCATGACAGATAAAAGAAATCAAAGAGCCTCTGTTGGCAAGAGTGGTGGAGAGTGTTGCCGGCTGGGCCAATACTATTGACAATATTACGGAGCGTATGTTGACGCTTGGTATTGACTCGGGGGGGGTAAGGAGAGACACTCGTGACGTCACCGGCACACACTCAAGTCTTAATAAACCAAATAGACCGCACAACCTAAACCGCCCGCCCCAGGGTAAACCTTTCTGGATTTGTTTCGAGTTAACTTGTAAACCGACCGTGAGTTGCCAGAGAACCTCAGGTCGCTTGTCATGCGAAACATCTTTTGCTGTTCGAGACTTGATCCTAGATCATCTTAACAAGGCAACACTTGGATTATGATTATCATAAACAGTAATTCTAGAACGATAGCATTTTGGCATCATAAGCGCGGTGGGGACGTGGGGTTGGTAGACTTACATAAAGTAATAAAGCCTTAGACTGATCAGGAATTATTTCCAAACATTTCCCATGACAACTTGTGGGCTATTCTTGCCTAAGGCAGGTCATCTGGTCTGAAAATTGTTGTGTATAGTTCTAGAGAGAGAGAGAGAAGGAGACGATGACGGCTAAGATAGAGAGAGAGAGAGAGAGAGAGAGAGAGAGAGATCAGTTGCTAGGAATCAGAAATCCCAGCTGTAAGGCAGGGAGAATTTATGCTCACATATATTGCGAGAGTTTTGACGAAGGCTTGGGTGCCATGATTCCCCAGGCAGTGTATACATACATACACATGTATCCCAGCATGGATGAAGTGTGTGTTCGTATACATGGGCTTCGTCAGGTGGTAATTCGTTCCCTGGACGTCAGGTGCAGGCAGAGCGCTGGGTACGAGGCCAAGACAGATGGCTGGACATTCGCAAGATATAATTGTTCTTATGTTTGTTGCAGTTGCCTCGGGGTTAGGTGTGTGTGTATGTGTGTGTGTGTGTGTTGTGTGTGTGTGTGTGTGTGTGTGTAGCGCTTAGTTTATGAGTCCATCTGAGAGAGAGAGAGAGAGAGAGAGAAAGGTAAATAAAGAGAGGCGAGAGGTATATAGTGAGTGAGTGAGTGATACTTCCTGTCGGGTTCACAATCTTGAATTATTCACTGTACATACCCGGGCCTGACTACCCGCCACACGGCCACAATGTGTCGGGATACGTCCGAGTGCTCGGTCGCGGACGGGCAGATTCCTCCGTCCGTATATGGGAGGGGCGTTGTCCGGCGTACACAGTATGTGCGGAGGCTGCATCAGAACTTGTACCGACCTCGTATTGTCCCAGTAGCAGAGGGAGGGCGGGGGAATCAACCCATTAATGTGCTACAATGGTCTTAATTTCATTTGAACTGTTTACTCAACACAATATGTAATTCAGTCTACTAAACAAAGGACTCTTGTCATCAACACGAAAGGGTAAACAAAAGTCTTCCACTAATGTTGTTTTTCTGATGGTCGGACGAAAATGTGATGTGCTCTCCCGCCCACCAATCCGTTTTCTGTCACGAAGAAAAACTCCCATTTTCCCTCGGGATCACAAGAAAAAAAATAACAATAATTTCCATTATCTCTCTGGATCAATAGATAAGAATAACTCCCTTTTTCTGCCGCCAATTTTATGTTAGTTATTGGAGGCATAATGTGATGTTCCCGTTCTACCGATTTTTTTCCTCTCCATTTTATCTACGTAAGAATTTATAAAGACACTTCAAGATAATGACTGTGATTGAGGACATTCGTGTGGGACGCGCGTCTTGGCCACGGGAAAGAAAACGGCCTCCTGGTCAAGGTTTTCTTTGGGAAATCTTGATTTCACTGATACAGTAAACATCGCACGACATTCTTTCAAGTTTTCGTTCAAACAGTAAAGTTACAAACTACACACACACACACATTATATATATATATATATATATATATATATATATATATATATATATATAATAAATATGTATGTATGTAT